>JAEQBH010004478.1:0-68072 GCA_016808115.1 Tetrastigma voinierianum | reverse complement strand
GCTGTAATTTTGAAGAAAAACAAAAAATGCCCAATGAACAAGAAAATCGGGGTCATAGGTTTAAACCCTTTTCCACTACTCTCATTTTTCGACTTCACTCTCACCCCACACCCTTTGGAAACCCTAGGAACCCTGGGCAGGAGAGGAAGGGGATAAGGGCGACTCCGGATCAAAGCTCAAGATCCCCATACAAACCAAGGATTAAAGGTAGGGGTTTTCTCCCATTCACTTACATTGAGGCTAGGGTATGTATATATGTACGTTGGGGGCTATAAATGCTATTTTTTTGGGTATTCTGAAACCATTCTCTTTTGTAAGCTGAAATTTATGAAATTTATTCCCTTAAACGGTTCTTCGGGGATTGATTTCTAACTCCTGCTGATTTCCAGGTGAGTAGAAAATACCTGGCATGATCTCTAGATTTTCTAACTATTTCTTGAATTGTTTTATGATCGTATGTGGATTCTGGGGATGTTTTTCCAATAAATTTCTACATATGGAATGATTGGCTGTGAAAACTGTTGGTTATAAACAAATCTTCATGGTGATCAGAGGAACTAAATGGGTTTTTATATAACCCCGGATCTCTAACATGGTGATCACCGCCCGACTCGACCACTCTGGACCGTTCGACTCTGCCCGACCACCAAAATGATTTTCTTTATGGATTTTTACATAATACGGGGATTTTTTTCATATAACCCGGGGGATTTTTACATAATACGGGGGATTTTTACATAATACGGGGGATTATTATATACATGGGATTTTATATAACATGGGGGATTTTACATAACATGGGGGATTATTACATATTATGGGGATTTTACATAACCTGGGGGATTGCTATATTATCATATATGAGAGGTTCCTTATAAGGATGCTCAACCTATACTTATACTCAAGAGGTTCCTTATAAGGATGTCGAGAAAACCCTACTATGATATATGAGAGGTTCCTGGTATGATGCTCAACTCCATACTTATACTCAAGAGGTTCCTTATAAGGATGCTTGAGAAACCCTACTATTCTATATGAGAGGTTCCTTTGGCAAGGATGCTCAACCTATACTTATACTCAAGAGGTTCCTTACAAGGATGCTTCGAGAAACCCTACTTTACAGTATGAGAGGTTCCTTTTATAAGGATGCTCAACCTATACTTATACTCAAGAGGTTCTTTATAAGGATGCTTCGAGAAAAACCCTACTATTCTATATGAGAGGCCCTTGGTACATGCTCAACCTATACTTATACTCAAGAGGTTCCTTATAAGGATGCTTGAGAAACCCTACTATGGATATATGAGAGGTTCCTTTATAAGGATGCTCAACCTATACTTATACTCAAGAGGTTCCTCATAAGATGCTTGAGAAACCCTACTATAATATATGAGAGGTTCCTTATAAGGATGCTCAACCTATACTTATACTCAAGAGGTTCCTTATAAGGATGCTTGAGAAACCCTACTTTGATATATGAGAGGTTCCTTATAAGGATGCTCAACCTATACTTATACTCAAGAGGTTCCTTATAAGGATGCTTGAGAAACCCTACTTTGATATATGAGAGGTTCCTTATAAGGATGCTCAACCTATACTTATACTCAAGAGGTTCCTTATAAGGATGCTTGATAAACCCTACTATTCTATATGAGAGGTTCCTTATAAGGATGCTCAACCTATACCTATACTGGTGAGGTTCCTTATAGATGCTTCAGAAATTTTACTTTGATATATGAGAGGTTCCTTATAAGTGATGCTCAACCTATACTTATACTCAAGAGGTTCCTTATAAGGATGCTTCTTGATAAACCCTACTATTCTATATGAGAGGTTCCTTATAAGGATGCTCAACCTATACCTATACTCAAGAGGTTCCTTATAAGGATGCTTGAGAAACCCTACTATTATATATGAGAGGTTCCTTATAAGGATGCTTGAGAAACCCTACTATTGTATATGAGAGGTTCCTTATAAGGATGCTCAACCTATACTCAAGAGGTTCCTTATAAGGATGCTTGAGAAACACTACTATGATGAATGAGAGTTGTATCGTAAGGATGCTTAAGAAACAAAATAATCTGGCCGTTGAAAGGGTATTTGTTGAAAATGTTTATAATTTTGTTTACGCGTTGCTTGAGTGTACATTTACTTAAGTGTTTTCCTATAAACTTGAGATCTATTTGCAATGTCATGGTTTTCGGCAAAATGGTACATCTATGATATGTTATAAAAAAAAAATGAGACCAACCGTTTTTTATACTTTTCTAAACCTTGTTGGATTTTGGGAGGATTTTCCTACGTAGCCAGGCTCACTTCTACTTACATCCCTTCGCATTTTACCTTTGAGGAGGTGGTAGGAAGCAGAGGAAATTCGTGCATCGAGGCCCCGCCGTAGAAAGTCAAACCCGAGGTTCCTTGGAAGGAATTCAAATTCGAGGCCAAGGTAAGAATATTATTAGCGATTTCTCGCCTCTTATTTGCTTAGATTTTTGTAATTTTGATCGACATCTGGGGCTAGCATGTACAAAAGATGATATGGTGGCTAAGTGGCTTGACTTACTTTGAAGTGCTATCAGGTATTTCATACTGAATGGAAATCTTTGGGGACAAGATTAAATATTTTATGGATAACCAAACCCAAATGTGGGTAATGTATTATAATCAAGCATTGTGTCAGAGCTTCGCAGAGCTCCTCGAACAAAGGAGACTTCGCCCGAATGGTTAAATTAAGGACCCTTGGCCAATTATGGATTTTATTATGCTCTCATGGTGTGAATGGTTGTTAGTATGTAATGACGCCCCAGGTATTTGGGCATTACAAAGTCGCATCGAGCCTAGGGCTTTAGGTCTTACATGGGAGCCGTAGCCATGGGTACCCTTATGGAGAAAGAGGCTTAGGAGCGGGTAAGATGGTCAATTTTAATTATGGTCTTACATCAAGGAACTAAAATTGTAAATCGATGTAATGGATCGTGGGACGAGGATCACGACGGACGGACGCGGGCGTGGTCAGGAAGTCAAGCAAATCCACCACTCGGCCACCACCTCCCGATGCTATGAATGGCATTTATCAATGCTTAAGAGAACTCACTTCTCTACATCGAATAGAACAACACCAACCACCTCGACGGCTCACTACTCAGCCTGGCACGCCGAGAAGAGAATCTGAGAATGGTTATTCTTCGAGAATTTTAAGGCAAAGCCCACCCACTTTCCATGGAAGCTCAAATTCTCTGGGATGCGATAGTGGATCCCCACAAAGACAAGTCTTTAATGGCCTAGGAGTAGCCAAAGACTTTAAAGTAGGCTTGGCAACGTATTTATTTGATGGAGAGGCCGATCACTGGTGGGAATCAATAAAGAGAAGGAGAGACATCAGTGCACTTACTTGGGGGGAGTTTGATCAAATCTTCTAAGACAAGTATTTTTTCCTGGAATCGGCCGTGACGTGACGCAAGGCTGACTTTCAAGCCTCTCGTGACGGTAGCAGCCAACCGGGTGGTTGAGCATGAGGAGGTTTGATTGAGCTTATCCCGCCATGCCATGGAGTTTATCTCACGCAGGCCAACCCAAGCAAGCGTCTCAACGTACTCTCGAGGCCTCTGGCCATCCAAGAGAGCTAGTAGCCTTAAGATACGGTGACTATGGGGATATGGTGGATCGAGCCGCACTCGTGGGAGACGGATATGAGGATAGCCACGACGCGTAGTCAGCGAGAGGAGGTCCGATCCCGACTGTGCGGTAGTGTTGGAGCCCGAGGGCATCACCTTATCGCCGCCTGCATCTCGACAAAGGGGACTGCACCCCAGCTAGCCGTGAGGGGCCTGAGGTGTACCTGGGAGCGGGCATTGATTCTACCATCCTCGCTGCGATGCGAGGTGCGGTGTCATAAGAGAATGCATTGTCCAATTTATCCACCTCGCAGGAATACTAAACACAGATCTGGTGACAGTGCAATTAAAGCACTTACCTAGGCCACTACCCCAACAGAGGACATGGGGCCCGAGCCCCAGGCGATGCTATCCAAGGGAGAGGTTTGCTTGACCACGGAAGATGTCTCCAATGTAGCCGTAAGGTATCATTCTTCTTTATAATTCATGGTCCAATTTCATTTGATCCCCGTGCGCGACTCATTCATTTATATGCACCACATATGCTATCGATTCGGGATTGAACTTTGGAAAACTAGAGTAGGCATTAAATGTCGACTTGCCCACGAGAACAATCGGGTACCTACTATGTTCGGCAAGGGTCACAGGCTTCGTATTGGTGAGCACGAATTAATCGCGGACTCGACGGGCTTCAGATTCGCGGGCATGATGTTATATTCGGATGGACTCGCTTCTCCACTTTCCAGTAGCTGATGGATTGTTTTCGTAAGCAATTACACTCCACACGGAGGGGTAGTTTTCGCTTTATTAATGATCGGTTCTTCCCATCCATTTCCTACCATGAGTAGTAAATTCTCGAGCAAGGCGGAGCCACTGAAGCTTCGCTAGCTCGACAAGAGGAGAAGGATAAAGACCCTAAGAGGGCGGTGTTAGTAGTATCGGATTTCCCAGATGTTTTCCAAGATGAACTACCAAGGTTACCCCCACAAAGAGAGATTGAATTCAAGATTGATCTCTATCCGAGAACTCAATCCTATATCCATCGCTCATCGTATGGCAGACCTTTCTGAGCCGAAGGAGAGCTAAGAAAGCAATTAGACCAATCAAGTGAATATCGGGTTTATCCGTCTAAGTACTTCACCTTGGGAGCCCCAATTCTCTTCGTAAAGAAGCATGATGAAACACTTAGTTATGCACTGACTACGACGCCGACCTGCGTGACGCTGAAAGATAAATACCCTTTACCCCTGATGATGACCTATTCGACGCTGAGGGGTTCTAAGTGTATTACACCAAGATTGATCTGCAGATGGTACCATCAATTGCTAATCGTGTGAGGAGGACATTCCTAAGATCGCTTTTCAGACACTAAGAGATGGTCATTTCGAGTACACCTGCGAATGCCGCTTGATTGACTAATGCTCCCGTAGCTTGCGGATTTGATGCACAGGTATCAATCGTATCCGATCAATTTGTCATCAGGTTCATCGATGACATACTAATCTATTCACGACCGAGGAACATGAACGACATCTCATAATTGTGCGTTTCCTTCGTGATTTTGCGGAGCATAAGTTAGGCGCGAAGACGAAAGCAACGCGAAGTTTTGACTAAGGAGGTGAAATTCCGCCATGTGGTGCCTGAATGGTGGTGTATCGTCACCCCATGAAAGATTGGAGGGGCAAAGTGATGTGGAAGTGGGAACCACCAAAGAATGTGACGGAGGTACGTAGCTTTCTGGGCTTAGCAGGCTACTATCGGAGGTTTGTGGAGGGATTCTCCAAGCTTGCAATGCCAATGACTCGCCTGACCAAGAAGGGAGAGAAATTCTCGTGGGACTCCGTGAGTGCGTGGAACTTGTTTCCTTTTCGCACTTCAAGGAGAAATTGACAACGGCCCCCGGGCCCTTATTATTCCAAATGCTCGAGTAAGAATACGAGGTGTAAGACCGATGCTTCACGAGGCTTGGGATGTGTCTTAAATGCAGGTGGGAGAAGGTAGTTGCTTACGCTCGAGGCAACCTCAAGACTCATGAGCGTAACTACTCCACTCATGACTGGGAACTAGCCGTGGTTTTTGCTCTTAAGTCATGAGGTGCTGCTTTGGTAAGGAGAAATTTCAAGTGTATTCCTGGACTACAAGAGCCTCGAGCATATTCACACAAAAAGACTTGAATCTCCCAAGAAGGAGGTGGGTCAGGTGTACCGAAGACTATGATTTCACTCAACTATCGTCCTGTGAAAGGCAAATGTAAAGGGCGTGATGCACCAGCGTAAAGTCCTCGCTTAACTCAATGTTTCCATAAGTAAATGGAAGTCAAGGATGCCCTTAGAGATTTTGATCTACGGATCTGGGAAAGTGAATCTCACCATGCATATTCAATTCAGAGCTCAACCATTGCTTCAAAGAAAGGATCGCGGACGTTGTAGCTAAGAGACAATGAGTCGAGGCTATACTGAGTAGGTCAGAGATGAGTGAGATGGTTGAGAATCGGGGCAATAATTAATGTGATGAGTTACTTTTCTCGGAAGGTTACAAATTCGACCATGATCGGATCAGGGAAGAAGTATTAGATGAATGCCATCGTTCCAAGTTCTCCATCCATCCGGGGAGTAACAAAATGTATAGGGACATGAAACGGCAGTATTGGTGTAAGGGAATGAAAAGGGATGTAGCTAGATACATTTCAAAATGTGCGGTGTGTCAACAAGTAAAGATTGAGCACCAACGGCCGTGAGGATTACTACAAATCCCGCTCTATCCCAGTGGAAGTGGGATCACATCACCATGGACTTCAGACCGGTTTTCCCCGACAAAGACGAGGGCATAACGTATCGGGTTATCAAGGATGTGACTCACCAAGCCCGCCTTACTGGTATATGAAGACCACTGACACAACCGAGACTCTGAGCCAGCTCTATATCCATGAGGTTGTTAGATTGCATGGAGTTCCACTCTCTATCGTGGCCTGATCGCGGATTCTCGCTTATGGCAGGTTCCGCAAAGTCTACAAATGCCGACGGGTACAGAGTTACGTTTCAGCACAGCCTTTCATCCCCAAACGGATGGCCAATCCGAAAGGGTGATATTAAGTCAAGGAAGACATGTTACGGCTTCGCATGTCGGACTTCAAGGGAAACTCGGAGTAACCATTTGCCGCTGGTAGAATTTCCAAGGTGATAACAACAAACACGTGCAAGTATCGATGGCACCTTATGAGGTGTCAGATGTAAGGCCATGTAGATCACCGACACGCTGGGTTGAAGTGGTGAGAAAGAGTCTGCTTGGGGCCGTAGATTGTTCGGAAACTACAGAGAAGATTCAACTCCATCCGGAGAGACTACGCACGGCGCAAAGTGCATGTAAGAGTTAAGTGCTGACGACGCACTTCAAGACCCTTGGAATTTCAAGAGGGGGATTGCGTATTCAAGGTGTCCCCAAAAAGGGAGGTTTAGGATTTACAAGAAAGGAAAGAACACCAAGATATATCGACCATTTTGAAGTGATCAAAGTGGCAGCAAAGCGGCGTATCGCCTGCAATTACCCCTCTCTCGCCGTGTGAGGTGCATGACGTATTCCACGTATCAATGCCGAGGAAGTGTCTATCGATGCAACACCGGCCAGAAACTCGAAGATATAGAAGTCCAAGATGGGGTAACATACTTATAACAACCTGAGGATTCTGGATTAAAGAAAAGGTGCTTTCGCAACAAAATCCGACTAGTGAAAGTTTTCAGGCAACACCATGGAGTTGGAATTAAGCTACATGGGAACCGCAGTCAGAAATACGAGAGAAGTACCCCGCATTTATTCACTACTGTGAGCTAAGTTTCCTGTGGACAAACTTTCTTTTAAGGGGGTGGATCAGAAACCCCACATGCCTAAATATCAATAATCATTCAATCAGTTTTACTTATTAAATCAAAGTATAAGAATGATAAATATAAAAATGGTTACATAAATCATAGAAATAAAGGTTTTTAAAGTTAAAATAACATTAAAAATGAACTTTAACGTCGAAAAACCTTAGAGTAGTCCTATAGGACGTAATTTGGAGAGTGTAGTGGCAAAACCGTACCTTGGGTGGTGTGGAAATGGAAGGTCAAAAAAAAAAAAAAAAAATCCCAACGAACAAGAAATCGGGCTGCTAGGTTTAAAACCCTTTCCACTCCATTTCTCTATTTTTCTTGACTTCACTCACCCCACACCTTAACCTCAGTGAACCCATAGAGAGGAAGGAGAAGGGCGACCTGATCAAAGCTCAAGATCCCCATACAAAACCAGGATTGGGCCATAGGGTTTTCCCATTCACTTACATTGAGGCTGTGGTATGTATATATGTACGCTTGGGGGCTATAAATGCTATTTTTTGGGTATTCTCAACCATTCTCTTTGTATGGGAATGAGGAATTTATTCTTAAATGTGTCCTTTCGGGGATTGATTTCTAACTCCTAGTGATTGCGTGAGTAGAAAAAATACCGGGTATGATCTCTTGTATTTTCTAACCATTTTGAATTTTTATGATTGTCTCAGGGATTCTTAGAAGTTTTTCCAATAAATTTCGTGACATATGGAATGATTGGTCATGGAAATTGTCGGGTTGCAAAATAAATTTTCGGTATGGTGACTGAGAATCCAAATGAGGATTTTATATAGTAATGCTGGGATTCTACTATGGTGATCACTGCCCGATTCCGACTCACTCGGACCTGTTTCTAACTTTGGTTCCGACTCACTCGAAAATGATTTTCTTTATGGGGATTTTTACATAATATGGGGGATTTTTACATAACCTAGGGGATTTTTACATAACATGGGGGATTATTATTACATACAAGGATTATTATATATTATGGGGATTTTTACATAACATGTGATTTTACATAACATGGGATTATTACATATTATGTGATTTTTTACATAACCTGGGGATTGTTATATTATGATATATGAGAGGTTCCTCATAAAAGGATGCTCAACCTATACTTATACTCCTCAAGAGGTTCCTATAAGGATGCTTGAGAAACCCTAATACTATGATAGGCATGAGAGGTTCCTTATAAGGATGCTCAACCTATACTTATACTCAAGAGGTTCCTTATAAGGATGCTTGAGAAACCCTACTATAATATATGAGGGGTTCCTTATAAGGATGCTCAACCTATACTTATACTCAACAGGTTCCTTATAAGGATGCTTGAGAAACCCTACTTTGATATATGAGAGGTTCCTTATAAGGATGCTCAACCTATACTTATACTCAAGAGGTTCCTTATAAAGATGCTTGAGAAACCCTACTATTCTATATTGTAGGTTCCTTATAAGGATGCTCAACCTATACTTATACTCAAGAGGTTCCTTATAAGGATGCTTGAGAAACCCTACTATTCTATATGAGAGGTTCCTTATAAGGATGCTCAACCTATACCTATACTCAAGAGGTTCCTTATAAGGATGCTTGAGAAACCCTACTATTATATATGAGAGGTTCCTTATAAGGATGCTCAACCTATACTCAAGAGGTTCCTTATAAGGATGCTTGAGAAACACTTCTATGATGAATGAGAAGTGTATTGTAAGGATGTTTAAGAAACAAAAATAACGGTTGGAAAGGGTATTTGTTGAAAATGTTTATAATTTTGTTTACGTTGCTCGAGTACATTTTACTTTAAGCGCTTCCTATAAACTCGAGATCTATTTGCAATGTCGCTGGTTTTCTATAAAATGGTACATCTATGATATGTTATAAAAAAATGAGACCGACCGCTTTTCATAATTTTCTAAACCTTGTCGGATTTTGGGAGGGATTCTTCCTACAGAGCCGCTCACCCCCCCTCTACTTACATCCTTTCTGATTTTACCTTTGGAGGAGGTGGTAGAAGCAGAGGAACCTGCAGCCAGGGAGGCCCCGTCAAGGAAAGTCGATCCGAGGTCCCTCCGCAAAGGAATTCAAATGTGAGGCCAAGGTAAAGAAGAAGAAGGCCGATTTTTGGCCTAGCTTTAGGATGTGGCCTTCTCGATCAACAGATTCAGCCAAGAGTGTCAAAAAACAAGCAGATGATAGCGGTGGCTACAATGACTTACTCAAAGTGCTGGTCAGGAGTTTCATACTGAATGGAAATCTGGGGACAAGATTAAATATTTTATGGATAAATAGCCCAATGTGGGTAATGTATTATAATCTGCACAGGTCAGTGGTTTCTCGTAGAGCTCCTCGAACAAAGGAGACTACCGAATGTGGTTAAATTAAGGACCCTCACAATTATGGATTTTATTGCTCTGGGCGTGAATGGTCATATGTAATGACGCCCCAGGGTATTCGGGGCATTACACTCCAAAAGGAGAAATGGAATACCTGCCGGGCGCACAATTATGTGTGGTGGATGGATTCAACCCCATGAAATTGAACATCATTAATTTCATGGTATAGTTCTAAAGGAAGCACAATATTCGCTAAGTTCGTTTGATGCATCCGATAAGATCAAAGACAACAAATACATTTATGGCTCAATAAGGAAGTGATCAAGGCTGGTGAAACAAATGTTAAAAGTAAATTATTACAGACAATGGATTAGTATTTGTGAAAGCGGGGAAGTTGCTAATAAAGAAGTACAATTTATATTGGACATCATGCACAACACATTACATTGACTTTATGTTTGAAGACATTGGTAAAAGATCTATTGTTTTGGAATTGATTATCAATGTATGAAAAATCACCAACTTCATCTACAATCATGGTTGGTTGGTTGCGAAAATGAGAAAGGTCTATGGTGGAGATATCGTGTGTCCGGGGGCAACTAAGATTTGCGACAAATTACACGCCAGAAAGTCTCCCTAAAAAAAAGAAGGATTTAAAGAAGATATTTATTAATGATGAATGAGCTTCTCACAAGGTAATGATCAACCATTAGACATGAGGTTGAAATACTCATGTTTCGTTCATACATATTAGGAGGTCTCTAAGCTAGTGTTAATCTATGAGGTGTTATATGCAATTCTTCGCATTGTTGATTCTGAAGTCGTCCCAACAATGCCATTTGTGTCATGCCCCCGATCCCGGCCCGACCCGATTGGCGGATCCGAACCGAAGTCCTGGGCGTGAGACTATCTATACTATACATTATACTTTACTGTCTATATCCTTATCAGACCGGACTCTCATCGACTGCTCTTTCTCGTAGTCACACTGCACCCATTGTGCACAAACAATTTCAGTAATAACAAAAATCATTTGTACATATACAAAAGAACTACCACCGGAGTGGTGTCCATCACAATCTATACACATATACAAGAGTCCCTTTACTGCATTCATTGCCACTCTTACTATTACAAAACTCGTAGATTGCGGGAGCAAATAACATGAGCACCTATCTCCTCGAGCCGGCCCGCTTGGCCGACGTGGAATGTCCCGTCTCTCTATCCTTGTCTTCGCTCCCTTCGTACCTACAATGATTGAACACCGTATGTTTTTACGCTTAGTGGGGAACATAAGCATGGACAACCACCAATGGCGATCAATACGTTTATACATATGCATTATATATATCTAAACATATTTCTATAACTTTAATTCCTCATTATCTTATATACCTACTGCAAAGATGTCAAACTTTTTCTATTACATGTTCTATATCTTTGGCATATCCTTTACTTATACTTCTTTACTATATTCTATTTCCCTATACTTCCACATATTCCTATACTTATCATATGTCTCTAGTCTATGTCTTTTTTTTCATCTTTCTCGGTTCTATGTCTTTATTGCATTCTTCGTACTATTACGTATATCATATCATTCCCATTCATCACAAATACTTTGCTTATATCGTATACTTGATCTATTTCATCTTATTTCTTGCATCATGTCTTTGCAAGTTTCCTATGCTTTCATGTCTCTTTATACTTTCATATAACCAATCTTATACTATCCTCAGACGCTTATCTACATTCTTATATACTTTTCATATACTCGGTTCTTTCATATGTCTTTAATTGTTTCTAGTCTTTTCATGCTGTGTCGGTCTCTATTCTATGTCTTCGCATATGTTATATCTATACTTTCTTTCATACATACATATTCATACTCTTGTGTACTATCGCGTACATTCATATTCTATCTATCATATACCTTATGCTTTCGTGATACTTTCATTACTTTTCTCAGGTTCATATATCATTTTCATATCAATTTATATTAAAAAAATTCATTTGTTCTTGTAATTGTCTCCAGACTTTCATCGTATAGCAAAGTATGTCATATCGTCATATCTTCTATACATATCATTTCCTTTTGGTTTCATGTCCGCAAATACCTTAGGAAGCGGATACGGAAACTATGTGCATTCGAAGGTACTATCACCGCACGGAGGCGCTGATCTCCGCCCCACACCGGCTGCATCATCACCGCATTTGGCATGACCTATGTCATATGCCACGCGACCCGAACGTATCATCATCGCACGGCAAGAAATGATCTCGTCATATGCTATCGCACCGGCTGCACTATCACCGTAGCAGGTGCGATCTCTGCCTATCAGGTACACCTCGCGGCCACCGATCCAAACGGATCTATATCATCGACCCAAAATCCGGGCCTCAATATCTCGTCTGGCGAATATGCCGCAAAGAATTATATCTTCCTATGTATGCCTATCTATCTTTTTACAGTCCTAAGCAGAGCGTAATCGCCTTTATTACATTTTTCGGTATTATCCTCATAAAGCATGAATAACTATTGTTATCATAATCAAGCATGATATATACTATCATTACTTTACTCTCGTATTAGTTCTCATATCTCGTAGTTTCATATTATCGTTCTCATATATCTCTCTATAATACATATATTCATCTTTTCTATCATTTAGCTTTCTTTGTCTATCATATATATCATGAATGCATCTATGCACTCTTGTATTCATATATTCATATATAGCTTTCTATATTCATATCTCTTTATATCATTTAAGTATTCATGTCATGTCTTCATCTATTCATATACTTTCTATATTTCTATCATATATGCTCTTACTTATTCATATATTCATATCGTATACGCGTATATTCATATACTTTCCATATTACTTACTCGCCATGTCTCGACTATGTCTATCATTCTCGCACTAATACTTATTCCTATGCTTTGTCATCTGCTTATCTATATCGTTTTATCATTTATACATTTCTATCATGTGTTCCTAGCATGTTGCATCTTATTCCTTTCGGTATGTCTATCATATAGTCATATCATATAATCCTATATTCATATCATTTACGTATTCCTATCATTTGTGTACTTTAGACTATCATATCTTATGACATATCCTATATTCATATCATATTCATGTTTTATGAACATATCTATACATATTGCATTTTCTATATTTTCCTTGTTTCATGGCTATTACATATAGCACTTCATTTACTTATGAAGTATGATGTCTATGAGATCACAACTCATTCATATATTCTCATTCCTTTATGAATCTAGTTTACTTAGGAATTGGAATCAATCCAATCGGATCATCCAAACTAAAGTTATGGCATTTTCATGCCAACTAGTCATTTTACCGATTTTTCTAGGAACAGTTTGTATTACTCATTTTCCTGGGGTCTTGACTTCATATTTTGACACTATGTCCTTATACTCATTTAAAGCTAAGGTGCTAAGGGTTTTATTCCAACTGAATCATCCAATCTCGAGCACCTAATTCAAGTTACGTCCAAACAATCCGACTTCTATGTTCAACACTGAAACCAGAATTTCCGGTTTGCACATGGTCCCACTTCGAGTGGATTTTTGGGCCACTTAAAGTCATAATTTGACGATATCTATTTTCTATATGGGATGGTTTTCCTCGCTCATTTTAATCGCCACTAATCACTCAACCGGATAAGAACCGGCGTTATGGCCAAAATACAAAAAACTGGTCAAAATCGGAAACTGTATCAGAAGCTGTACCCCTAAGATACGTCTAACATGTAATGGCATACGCTCGCCAAAATGACCAGAACACAAAGATGTACCGGTACATGTCTGCTGTACCGGTACATGTCACCCGAAATGCCCAAAATGTGTGTTTTTCTCCCATTTTTCCATATTTTTGATCCCCAAATCAACTCTATACTTTATATACACCTCAAGACCACTTCAAATTCATCTTATGATCTATTTTCTACTCAATTTATCATTCAATCCTTCTCTTATTTCAAAGACCTATCATGAATTACTTCAAAAACCATTTTAATATGGGTCTTAACCCATACATAAGCTAAACCCAAGGATTTGTTAGGGTTTATTCTAAACCCTAACTCAATCGCTTGTCATTAATCCATGAATCCACCCTCAAAGGAGGATTTCCTACTTTTCAGGATTTAGAGCTTTTACCAACCTTAATTTCTATTATATCTTTGGTTAGGATGAAATCCTAACAAACCCTAGGTTTGGAACTCCTAAACTTTTCTTGAATGCCATACAAACTCCATATGATCTATACCAAGATTAGTTCCATACCTTTTTTGCTCCTCCATCTTCTTCCTCTTCTCTTCTTCTTCTCTTCCTCTTCCTCTTCTTCTCTTCTCTCCTTCTCTTCTCTCCCTCTCTACGGTTCTCTCTCTCAAAATGAGACCACTTTTTGGTCTTATCTCATGTTTGTTAAGGCCATGTTTGGCCAAGTAAAAAAAAAACTCATTTTTGACTTTAACTTTTCATAATTGCATTTAACCCCTTTATTCTCTTCTATTTCTATTCCAATTTTCTCTATTTGCCTTTATTCCCATAACTTATTAAATTTCTATTTTTGCATCCAATCTATTCATTTTATGACAATTAAATCCTTAAGTGGTAAATGACTAATTTACTCTTGGCTCCATTATTAATTCCGGGTCTCTTATTTTATTTCCCAAAAATTTCCATTTAGCTTTTAATATACCCTAAACAAGTCCGAAAATTGCTAGGGTATATTTCGGGATGTTACAATTTGTGTATGAGTTGATTTGGGCAAAACAAAATTTACATCAACTAAATGCCAAAGATTAGGTCAAAACTATCATAGCAAATCATTGGGATAGAACCCTCAAGCATTCTTCATACAAACAGTAACTAAGCAATATCATAATTACATTTAATGCATACTATCTTCCTTTTATCATACAATTAATTATAAATCACTTTGTAGCATATTATTTGAATCCAAGATTTCAATATAGACTGGGAGTTAGTAGTAACCCCGAGCTACTCCAACTGCTCACAAAGTATTTGGAAAGATTATCTTCTACTACCACGGGCTCGTAATTTTCGAAGTGAGGTACATCAATAGGTTACAATTCTAATTAATTGATTCAATTTATTTGGTTACACTTACACATATATTGATTTGACAAGTACATTTTGAATTCACAGCTTATATTTATTCGAGATGTGAAAAGAGGATTCGGTGATCGAGCAACAATAGTCTCCAGAGATTTAATGGTTCTTAGTTAGTGTTATTTCTCATTAAAACATTAAAAGTAAAGTCTATTACCATGTTATTATTAGATTTTGAATGTTAGCTATTTTTATTATAGCTGAATGGAGGTTTATGTATGGAAACCACACTCCTGACACATTAAGGAATTCGCCCTTAAGGTTCTTTTCTCAAACCGCATATTTTTCTCAAAGATATGAGAAAAAATTCCGAGCACATTCGCTTCTAATACATACAAAACAAAGAAATTGGCTTTCTTAACCTATACTCCAACAATTAGTTTTTTGTTACTATAACATGAAACTAAATATACGTGATAAGAAAGTAGAGACTGGAGCAAAGTTGTTTAAAAAGAATTACATTGATTTACTCGACATTTTAGCCGAATTTAGGTGCGTAAGAAGAAGATAATCAATTATTCTAATGGGTTAGACCTCCATTCGACGATGAAGATGGAAATCTTGATCCACGACTGCTGCACATGTTCGAGAAACGGTGTTGATGCCGAAGCATGTTTTATCTGAAGAAGTTTATAGTGAAAGTTTCAAATTGTTGAAACAGAGGACCATTTCAAATTGCTATTACTTCTCAACCCTCTCAATAAAGTGTTGAACATGCGAGTAGACCTAGCTTTGTTGATACTTCTACTACAAAGGCGATGGCTCAAGAGGAGAGGGGACCAGATGGTAGTGATATCGAAATGTGATGGTGGGGATATTCCGTATCGACAACAAAGTTAATATCCATCGAAAGCCAGATTCACTAAATAAGCCGATTTCGCACATGCTACATTGTAAGACGAAGACCTCACGGTCTACAGAGCCGTCTAGGTATTTGAGTCATTGGAAAGCCATATAGAGGTTGACAACGAAGGATGACACAACACAATGAGGATTCATTTTCGGCTAGTTTTGAGTCCAAAGAGCATTGTCACCTGAATACAAAGCATTCATCCAATGACACCAACATTTTTCCTCCTCACATGAAGTTATGGTCATCATTCTTCGAACTTTCCTGGCCTATCAATGCCAAGAATATGGAATGAAAACTATCCTCATGCTGAACAAATGTCATTCCACATTCCATATCAAATGTAACAAGGATTTCCAAACTAGCATGCAAGAACCCCAATTTTTCTCTATCCATGGAGAGGTCAGTACAAGTCAAGATGATATGAATGACATGTTCGATCCTATAATCAATATTATCTGAACACCATGTCTTGGTATGAGTATTGTCTTCACCAAGTATTTCCATGAATTTCAAAATATTTTTGTTAATTTACGATATATCGATATTCATGTGTAAGATCCACCGATATATCTTTTGATATGTTCAATATATCCATAAAACTAAGTATCGTATATCCGCGAAACCAATATTTCCAACCTTGTATACAAGACAATTAATTAAAACTATATAAAAGAAGAATTTCTAAATAAAGTCAAGGAAACTTACTTGGTAGATAGGCAAATTTACCCTGGGCCTGAGTCTTCCTAAGTCAAATCGCTCCAAAGTCTTAATCGTCTCCAAAGATTGCCCCGAGCCAAGATTGCCCCCAAGGCCCTCTTACTTTAAAAAAAACTTTAAACTTTGAGACCACTTAGGGCCTCCCAATCAATGTGGGAAGAGACCCATGGTCTCATTAAAAAACTTAAGGACTAATATGGCCTAAATTTAAAATTGAAAAATTTGAATTTTAGGAAAATGAACATTCGAGAATTTGAATTTTGAAATCCGGACAATCAGATTTTAAAATCGAGAAAATGGAAATTTTAGAACTTGAATTTTTAAATTTGGGGATTTGAATAAATTAAAGGTGGGTGATGGTTAATATGTTAAGGAAAAATAAATTGAATTATTAAACAAAAAAAAAAACGTCAACAACCAATTTAATTAAATAAACAAAAAGCGATAATATACTTATAAGGAAAATGAAATAGTAAGACCATAAATTAAATGACTTATTAAAGTCAATAATAAATTAAATATATATATACAAGATAGTTAATTAAAAAATAACTATATAAAAGAATTTCTAAAGAAAGTCAAGGAAACTTACCCGTAGACAGCAGCTCCCCGACGAAGCCGCCGGCCACACCCCAAAACCGGGGTCCCGGCTGATCAACCGTCAACCCGTGGAAATACTACCTTAGGTAAATGTATACCTAAGCTTTGATACCTGTGGATACCGATTAACTTGATACCACATCATTATGTCACATTTACCTAGATCCGTTTATCTATATTTAAGTTAAAAATATGTGAAATTACCTTTTAAAATACCCATAAGAGTTTGATCACGACTCTCTTTACTCATTATATTACATACCGTAACTAGATTGTTCCAAGGTTTTACAAAAGATTTATCAAAGCCACAAATCGCTTTCTTCACAATTTCAGTGACGCTCAAATTCGTGTCCATAGACAACCCAATAACTCCGCGTAATACTGTGAGATGCCGAAAGTAACTCGACACCACTCATGAAAATCTGGGCAGAGTCTCCTTTATACTCGGGAGTTTCCCACCAAATACAAACCTATCCCAAATGGGCCAATATGGCAACATAAGGTCCAAATGCGAGTAAATAATGGCCACTGGGTCCCTACATCAATACTCACAATATAAATATCCCAACCAAATATATTACTTGATTCATGAAAGTTACTACATCACTCTTACTTCAAACATATATTAAAATCTACAATTCTAATACATGTTATACCAAAAACTTTAAAGCCACAACCCTGGCTTCAAAATTGGCCTCTAAGATGAGCCGTCTTCTCGAACGCTCCCTGTACCTGAAATAATATTCTCTCGACAGGGTGAGCTAATTCCTAGTAGTGGAATTACCCTGTGTACCGGTTACTCCCCACCTAAGCAGCATATGCAATGATCCAATGTAAACAGACACACTTAAGTAAATACGTGATCCTACTTGAATGTCTAAATGCTCCATCCCATGTCTCTCCTCACCGACACCCTCACACTGCCCAAGCCATGTATGAGAAAACACCATTTTCAAAACAAAACTTATCGTTTTGAAAATACACTACCGAATTGCCTAAGAAAATACGGGACTACCCTCCAAGGCAATGTCAGAGAACTCCCGAAAAAGTCATGGTTCTCATCCGAAATGATCCGTTGGACCGCCTCCCAACCCCATTCCTCCGGAAAATCATTCCTGCGGAAATTCCTTTCGCAACCATGTTCGCTTTTTAAAATCTGGCGTCAGCACTCACACCCCACTTAGGTTACCCAAAGGCATATGAATATGCATTATGCCATTTCAACACAATTTATACAAATATATCAATTATGCATATATTCTCAAATTTACAATCACACCACATCTAATTTAACTTTGATCAACCAATCTCCCCAAATTAGCTCACTGAGCAATTCATAAGATCATTCCTACTTGCCTACAAGCACAATTATATTTTATATAATTATGTCATCAGGTTAACACATTAGAATCATGTATTAACCTATCTATTTCCACACAACTCAAGCCATTCATTTCTACAATTCAAGTGACACAACACATGGACGATTATTCACCACATAACTCGGACTAATTTTAACACCCTAAAACTCCAAAGAATGGTCAGCCCATGGGCGTACCTAATTCTGGGCCCAACCTCAAGCTCCACTTCAGAACCCAAATTCCATGCCCATCTCCTGCCTTCTACTCTCACCAAAACACACCGATTTAATAATTTCAACATTAATCAGCCCAAACAGTCCGTGGACTGTCCAAATGAGCTCCAAAAATTCTAACAATTCGGTCCCAAGTTTTGGGACTGATCAAACGGCCCCTCACGACCTCAATCATACTCAACCATCAATAAAGTACTTAAACAAGAGGTAAAGCAAGTAGGATAAAACCCCTACCTCACGGAGTTTGTCGAAACTTCCCAAAACAGTTACCCACGCGTAGTCCTCGCCGAGTAAACCAACTTTCCTTCTTGGTCTGAAGAAATCCAACGGTCCGATCGATCGATCGTCTTGGCAGGCGGAGCACCTTCTCTCTCAAAAAATGAAAAATTTGCCATCGTTTCTTGCTCCAAAGACAATCGCTTTTGCGGCTTCAAATTAATGGAAGATGATATTGTTCACGCTTTTGTCCTATTCTCATTAAGAATTCAAAAAATGCCATCCATGTCCCTAAAATCTTGGATTTTGACCTTTCTACCCAATGGCATCATGCTATGTGTTCACGTGGGTCCCACCTTGAACTCAAGTTGATTGACACGTGGCACACTGTGTGCCACTTAAAATGCGCCAAGTGTCCCGTCCGACGCTCGTTTCCTCGAAAAACGTGCAAATTCCGACTATCTCGGAATTCGACGAAAATCGACGTGGTAGCTAGATTTCGCGAGACGATTCCAACTGTGAAGTTCATTTCGTCATCCGAGATCTAGAAAAATTTCGGATTTTTACCGAAATTACTATTTTACCATTTTTCGAGAAATTAGATTTTTCGGGGTTTCACATTCTCCCCTCCTTAAAAAGAATTTCATCCCGAATTCCACGTACATACGCATCCAACTACGCATATGTAACCTCACCCAACTCAAGACCGTGGCTCCGTATGACACCCTAGCTTAAGGTCCCAATTACTGACAACTCGATGGCTGTCAACTCATCCATGTCAAGAATGACATCAACACTCAATATGTCTACCACCCTAAGATCCATCGTGAGCATAATCATTGAGATCCCTGACTCACGATCTCGACACATCTGACCAACTCTCACCCTACATCCTAGGGAAGAATTTCCCATCATCTCTAAAGGCCTCAACCTCTAAGCCCAAACCTATCACATAAGATGCATTAATGAATGAACATGATGCATCCAATTCAAACGCTACTCTAGACAACAAGGGCGAAAGTGAAACGCACTCGATATCCAACCCACCCACATGCCTCGCCTCCGTACTACAGACCCCAATTTAGAACAATCTCGCCCCATAGCGCCCAAGCCGGGCGAAGGAAAAAGACGCCATTCGCCACTCGATCCGAACTCCTCTCACCGCAATCTCGTGGTCGACCTCGACCTACGCTCCGACTCGGCCTATGTGACCCGGCCCGCTGGCACTAGGCGCCGGTGTGGCACCCTCAGACCGTGACATGTGTTCCTATGACCTATACTAGGGTGTGAGGAACAACCGTGTCCTCTCCCGCCTCTATCAGCCGACTGGACTCCAGCTTATCCCAAAACCCCGGATCCCCGTCCCGGGGCAACTCTCATCATATGTCTAGGCCGCTAGCAATGGTAAAGACACCATCTCGCCCATCCCTGGATCGCAACCCTAACTCGGCTCTCACCGATGACGGGACCGAGGTGTCCCATAATCCCGGGATTCCTCGCCGTGGGACAACTTCGCTCAAAGTGTCCGTGCCGCAGCGTAAATAACACACATCATCCGCCCCGGCTTAACTAAATGTCCCATCCCGACTCGGGTCCCCATGACCTGGGCCCCGTCTCTAGATATCCTCGCGAAACAAAGTCTTCTCGCTTTCTCGTTGGAAGAAGATGGATCTTCCTTCCTCTAGTACCAACACCCATATCTGATGCCTCGTGATGTCATCTACCTCTCCTCCGCCAACGGGAGGATGACGTGCTTATAAGGCCGTAGTCGCTCGACCGCCGCTCACTATTGCACATGTCCTGCAATAGCGATAACTACAATCCCTACTCGCCTCGAAGAAAGACCCGTCGGGTCGTGCCGGAAGTGGTGCCCCGACCGCACCTCAGTGCACGACCCTTAATATCCTTCGTTTCGACTAGCCATCTACACATGTCAAATGGCAAGTTAAATTTAATACAAGATTCTAAGGCTTAAACACACTCGAGACACTATTCATATTCGTAAAATATTTTACATACTCATGTCCTTGCATTTATAGGTAACGAAGACATAATTTCATTTTATTAAATCAGAATCAACATCAAAATTTTATTTTAGAAAATTTTATTTTAAAAGATTTTATTTTATTTTTATTTTATTTGATTTTATTATTATTATTATTATTTTTTCATCATTTTTTTTTTATTCTAGCTACTGGAAAATCACCCAAAAAAATTAAAAAAAATTTTCATTTTCCAGTAACCCAAATAAATTTATTAAAATTTATTTTATTTTTTTTTTTTTTCCAAGCTTTTGCACACTGTAAACCTAGGAAAAAATTTCACAACATTTTTTTTTTCACCTTCCCACAAAGATATATATATATATATATATATATATATATATATATATATATATATATATATATATATATATATATATATATATATATATATTACACCCAAATAAATTTATTAAAATTTATTTTATTCATTTTTCTTTAGTTTTACACACTGTAAAAACCTTAGAAAAATATTTCTTCTCATCATCATTTTTTTTCATTTACTACGGACCATTTTGTCCAAAATTTCTCAACTCTCCCGTTTCCTGCCACTAACTCCTAGTGTTCAACATTTTATATATATATATAATATATATATATATATATATATATATATATATATATATATATATGTTTTTTTTTTCCTATAAAGTATTTACCTAAGCACACACTTTCCACACAATACATAACACCATGTTATGCACACCATTCACACATACATTCACAACAATCAACATGTTATACAATCTAATCACACATAAAACACAAGGTACGCAGCGTTCTAGTCCCGTCCTGCGGATTTCCTAGGTACCACTTACCTAAACACTAACATCGAGCCACCAAGTGGTGATGTTCCTACACCTTTCGACCATGGCCTAAGCCTTAAGTCCCCCAAGCCCTAGGTAATCGTTTACCTAACTTATTGATACTAAGCTCTAGGTATTTATAAACCTAGGCTCTAATACCAAGCTATGAAGCTGGTATCAGGACTAAACTTATGGATACCTAAACCCGAGCTCCTAGGCATTCATATACCTAAGCTCGATATTACTTGCGGACACCCCAACCGGTGTCCGCTGACAACCCGTCAACCCACCTTAATACTCGTGGGATGCCGTAACCCGAATAATAACCATCGAAAATCGGGCAGAGTCTCCTTTGTACGGGGAGCTCTACCCAAATACAAAACCTGTCCCAAACATTTCAATATGGCCACACAGGGTCCAAATGCGAGTAAAATAATGGCCATGGGCCCCTGCATCAATACTCACAATAGAAATATCCCAACCAAATATATTACTTGGTTCAAGAGTTACTACATTTATCAAAACATATATTAAAATCTACAATTCTAATACATGTTATACCAAAAACTTCAAAGCCACAACCCGGCTTTCTTCAAAATAGGCCTCTAAGATGAACCATCTTCTAACTCTCCCTCAGAGACTAAATAATATTCCTTCGACAAGTGGAAATTTAACGCCTGCGAGCTGACCACCCTAACGTTACTCCCCACCTGCCATACGGAACGATCCAATGTAAACACACACTCAAGTAACATGATCCTACTTGAATGTCTAAATGCCCATTCCCATGTCTCAAGTCCTCACCGACCTCACACTGGCTTAATCCATGTATGAGAAACACAATTTTTAAACAAAACTTACATCGTCTTGAAAATACACTCATCGAACGCTCCAGAAAATACGGACTACCCTCCGAGGCGAATGTGTCGAGAATTTCCGGGGAACAAATATGGTCCTCATCCGTAAATGATCCGTCACCGCCTCCCAACCCCATTCTTCTGAAAATCATCTCGTGAAATCTCTTCGCAACCATGTTCGTTTTTCGTAAAACTGCTGTCATGCACTCACACCTAATTTCTAGGTGTTACCCAGCAGATATGAATATATGCATTATGCCATTTCAACACAATTTATACAAATATATCAATTATGCATATATTCTCAAATTTACAATCACACCACATGTAATTTAACTTTGATCAACCAACTCCCCAAATTAGCTCACTTAAGCAATTCACAATATCATCTCCAATGGCCTACAAGCACAATTATATTTTATATAATTTTGTCATTGTGTTAACACATTATAATCATGTATTAACCTATCTATTTCCACACAACTCAAAGCATTCATTTCTACATTTCAAGCAATAATACAACACATCGACGATTGCCTAATTCACAACACGACTGATTTTAATAAATTTAAACCTAAAGAAGGTCAGCTCCATGGGCAAATCCACTTCGTCCAACATCAAGCTTCCACTTTCGAGAACCCGAATTCCATGCCCATCTCCTGGCCTTTCTACTCACCAAAACACAATTTATTGAATGGGGTTCCAACGCACCAGCCCAAACAGTCGGACTCAGCCCAAATGAGCTCCAAAAATTCTAACAATTCGGTCCCAAGTTTTGGGACCGATCAAACGGCTCCTCATGGCCTCAATCATACTCAACCATCAACAAAGTATTTAAACAAGAGGTAAATCAAGTAGGATAAAACCCCTACCTCACGGAGTTTGTCGAAACTCCCCAAAACTGGTGCCCATGCATAGTCCTCACCTCGTATAACTTTTCTTCGCCTGAAGAACTGGCTATCCGACGATCGATCTTGTATAAGGAGCACCTTTCTCTCAAAATGAAAAATCATATCGCTTTCTGCCTAAAGACACCGCTGCTTTGTGCTTCAAATTGGGGAAGATGATACTGTTCACGTTTTGTCCTATTCTCATTAAGAATTCAAAAAATGCCATCCATGTCCCTAAAATTCGATTTTGACTTTTTTCTACCCAATGGCATCATGCCATGTTCACGCGGTCCCACCTCGAGCTCGTTGACTGAGTCGAGTTGACACGTGGCACACCGTAGCCACCCAAAAATGCGCCAGTGTCCCGCCCGACGCCATTATCAAAAATGTGTAAATTCGACCGCTCCCTAATTCGACGAAAATCGACGTGGTAGCTAGGTTTCGCGAGACGATTCCAACGGTGAAGTTCGTTTTGTCATCTGAGATCTAGAAAATTTCGGATTTTTACCGAAATTACGATTTTGCCATTTTTCGAGAACATTTTCTCGAGGTTTCACAATTTTGACTCTAATGAAGGCCGTCCACCCCAGACATGTCCCGTGACTAAATGTTATCCCGTATAGGCGAGCCACGCCAAGTAGAGAATAATTCCACGAGGCTACTCCGCCAAATGCACATGCAATGGTCATGTCTCCACACACTCACATTTCATTGACCGACAATTCCAACAAGATTATGCAATCTTAGGTCGAACTCTACATGTCATGCCAAGAAATGAGACGAGATCTACCCATACCACGCCCCAAGTCATTACCGACTTCAACATTTTGAGTCCCACAGACTTCACCACTAACGATGCCAATGTGTGATGTAATCCATCATTTCATGATTACATCCAATGATCATTTTACAAAACAATTCATTTGTTTTCAAACCAAAAGCTTGATGTTAAACCAATGATCATTTATATATAAAACCACGTGTCTTTTGTGGGTAGAGAATTTCCGGGGTCCCACCGCAGGCTTCACACACCTTCCAACATTTTCACGGGCTTTCACCGTTAAGGATCATGTGTAACCACAACTACTGGGTCTTTCACCCGAGGGGGTATCTATCTCTGCTTGCTATTACCCGACACATATTTTCTTTTATAGTTTCATGTAAATCAGTATAATTTGCTGACGTCAGTCTAACATATCAAGACACCTGGTCAATCACCAAGTATGACGATTGATCACAACCATGCACTCACACCAATGAAATGCAATGTGTCCCATGCATATGCAATGTAATGCACCATTACATGTTATATCATGCCACATGCATAATAAATGCTACATGGACAACATAATCCACACCACTCAACTGGTGTCATGGACTAATCACATCACTTGCATATGACTTCCATACGCACGGCCCATGTCAATATATTATTTATGGCTATGTCAACATCAACACACAACATGTCATTCCATGCTTAAGCAATGACACACACCAATCAAGCCATGTAATGACCCATTTGAACATACAAATTCATCAATCAACACAGAATTAGTACACTCGTGCAATAATCAAATTTTCAGAAAATATGTGAGCACCAAATGCTTCTAGACTCAAAGATCTTTCCATAGAGTCCAAGAACGTGCGAATCGGAATTCAGACGAGAAAGATATGGTCGTTTAAAGTTGGAGGTTTGAAGGTGTGTGTGGCTACGAATTTGCGTTAAACCCATGCATCAAGGCATCCGAGGGCTGCACTCTCGAGCCCGCCCATGCAATAAAGGTGCTAGAGAGCTCCCAAACAGCCCCAAAGACACGCCATTTCGAATTCGAAACCATCCCGTAAACAACCCTTTCCATCGTTCACAATATCCTCCCAATGAAGGCCAAGCAAACATGCCACAAACACTTCCAAGACAAAACATGCCATAACCATGGCATAAAACATGCCATAAACATGGCATAAAACCATCCCACAATCTATCCCAAAATCAGCCCAAAAGTAGGAATAAAACCAAAGTAGGAAAAATCTCTACCTCTTGAAACATATTAGAAAATGTAGGAAGCCTCAAAACACTTCCTAACTCAAAATCTTTGAATTCCCCAAATCTCCTTCTGGGGATCTTCTAAGTGGAAATCCCTTTTCTCGTACCTATGAGTAGCCCTCGTCGAGGCAAAGAACTTTAACTCTAGGCTCAACGACTTCCGACCGACGAAACCCTGTGAATCACCGAAGAAAATCGTGGCTTCTTTCCTCTCTCTCTCTCTCTCTCTCTCTCTCTAACGTTTCAAAAAATCAGTAAATAGGAGATATTTCTCCCAAAATATCTCTTGTCCCTTTTTATATTTCTAACACGTGGCCCACGCCACGCTCACATGTCCTCGTTCCTGCATCCGTTTTTGCCTCGAAACAATTTATTTCGTCTCAGTTCAAGTTCAAATTATCTTATATGAACTTTTTTTAAATTATTACCAAACTTTCAAAATTTTCTTAAAAATCTCAAGCTGGGTTTCACCAGGCACTCGTTGTCTCGAAAACGTGAAAATTCCAACTGTCTCGGAATCCGACGAAATTCAACAGGGTAGCTAGATTTCGCAAGACGAATCCAACAGCAAGGTCCATTTCATCATTCGAGATCTAGAAAATTTTCATATCTACTTGGCTTTTACATTCTTCCCCCCTTAAAAGAATTTCGTCCTGAAATTCACATACATACAACACATACAATCCCATGCATATGCAATAGTCATTAATATCCTTGACTAAAAACATACCTTCCTCCTTGAATAAGAAAGGATAATTAGCACGCATAGTGTTTTTTCTCGAGATTCCTAGGTCGGGCTTTCTCTCCACTCCTGTTGCCACAACACCTCTCACTAGCCTTATGGTCTGTCAAGAAACCCGATCCCGCTATCCATGATACATACCGATCCCTCCCCTCGGCTATCCCATCCGTGATCAACAACAAACTTGGCCCAATCCACTACATGAGTCAGATCTGGAGTGTACTTCCAGAGAATGGAGACATGGAATACCGTATAAACACATGATAAGCTTGGCAGTAATGCCAACCGGTAAGCAATCATACCCACCCTGTCGAGTATCTCAAAAGGCCCGATATACCTCGACGACAGCTTTCCCCACTTGTTGAACCTGGCCACTCCTCTCTTAGGCATCACCTTCAAGAAGACATGATCCTTCACCTCACACTTTAGAGGTCTTCGTTGTATACTTGCCTGATAACTATTGTTGTAGGCAAATTCCACTAAGGGTAAATGCTCTTCCCAAATTTACCCTTGCATCTAGGATCGCATGCTCTTAGCATGTCCTCACTGACTACCTAAGAGTCTCGTAAAGCAGTCTCCCATCCGGGATTTATCTCATCCTCGCATCGGGCTCCTGATACGCAGCCGGCCCCAAACCCCTTGCCCAGCAGAAGTCCCCATTCTTCCCCGAGCCAGGAACAAGAGAGTCGACTCTCCTTTCTTTTCACCAAAGACCCACATCCCGCATTTTCAGCGCTTTATCCACTTCCCTCTCAACGCTATAGTCAAGTTTCAACCATCGAGTCCAAATGTCCCACAATTTTACTCCTGACGGACAAATTCTCAAACCATCCTCAAACCTCACTTCAATTAGCTAACCAGGGCCACATAATCACTCCAGAAACAGTTAATTCTATTAACTTCTAGCCACGCATTCGCTAATCGTCATTGTTCCTTGTTTCAACTCTAGAACTCCCAAGCCAGAGATGTCCCGCAAAGTAACTAAAATACGCGCTCATGAAGAGTCTACATAACTCTTCCATTCCATTGCCTCTGGTTCTTCTGAGGCTTCTCAATTCAACCCTCCACACTTGCAGATTCAATTCCTCTGGGGCTAGACAGGCCGCCTTTATCCGAGTGGCACTGCGAGGTAATCTTCATAGCCTCCAAAATCTTTCCGACTTGCTGGGAACAAATGGTCACCTTCCATCGTCCCCTTATCCCGAAGGTCCAAGGATGATGTGCCTTGAACTCCTGAGGTTACTCGACCCACTTCGGTCTATGATCGTACTACCGTGGCAATGCTGGCAAAAATGTTACCACCCGTGCAATAGTAGCAGTCACAGTACCAATAGCCTCTATGAAGCCTTATTGGTCAAAGTCTTGAACTCTAGAGGTTACTCGACCCACCCTGGCCTATGATTGCACTAGCTCGCGGTAATAAATAGCTGGCGTGCAATAACACTCACCCGCAATAAGAAGAAATACGCACAATAAATTTCCGCGAAGCCTTTATCGTCAAAGCCCCGCGGGTGGTCGTCGCCGCCTCCCGTCCATTCTCTACGCCCTCTTCCTTGACTTGCCATTTACATTACGTCAAATAGGAAATTGAGATTCCTTTTCTCGTCTAACTAGTAGTGCATGTGCCAACTACTAATAGACATCAATATGAACCATCCATTCGTTTCTTGTGAGCCCCCAAGGTTATGTTCCTCTTTTCCCATATACAATTTACCATGTATATAATTCACATAACACAAAGCAATTAGTCATGTAACATGAACATGAACACACAATGTATGCAATGGTCTAAACACATGCCCGTCAAACCCTAAGTAATCACATACCTATGTTCTGATGCACCAGCTGTGACATCGAAACTCAATGAATCTAATGACCTAGACCCATGACCATTGCTTCTGTGTATCTCTCGTATACCTAAGCCCTCGATACCATGTTGTGACACCCCAAAACCGGGTCCCGCTGACCGAACCGTCAACCCGCCAGAATACCTATCTCAGTAATTGTATACCTAAGCTTGATACTAAACTCGGTATCAAATAATTGCGGATACCAAGTAACTCAATACTCACATCATTACGTCCCATTTACTGATCCATTTATCCATATTTAAGTTAAAAATATGTGAAATTACCTTTAAAACAATTCACAAGAGCTCGATCAATGACTCTCTTACCATTATTACATACCAGAACTAGATTGTTCCAAGGTTTTACAAAAAGATTTATCAAAGCCACAATCCGACTTTCTTTACAATTTAGGCCTCTAATGAGCACCGTCCACCTGTACCTGTCCCATACCTAAAATTTTATCTCATATAGGGTGAGCCACGCCCAATAGAGAATAATTCCTACAGAGGCTACTCCCCACCTAAGTGTACATGCAATGGTCATGTTCCACACATTCACATTTCACACCACAATTCCAATAAGATTATGCAATCCTACGTTGGAATTCTACATGTCATGCCATGAATTGAGATGAGACTAACCCATGCACCCTATCCCGAGTCATTTCCGATTCCTAGCATTTTTTAGTCCTTACCAACTCCCACCACACAATGTGGATACCAATGTGTGATAAAATCCATCATTTGTGGATTACATCAAATGATCATTTTACAAAACAAATTTATTTGTTTTCAAACCAAAAGTTTTTTGGATGTTAAACCTCAATGATCATTTATATATAAAATAATGTGTCTTTTTGTGGGTAGCCACTGGTCCCACCGCGTGCTTCAGACGCCTCTTCAACATTGCCACCGTCGGGGATCATGTCTATCCTCGGGTTACTATTAATTCGACATTTTCTTTATCGCTTACGGTAACTATGCGACCCTGTTGGACGTCGTTCAACATACCAACCCACCCATCAATCACCAAGTATGAGGATTGATCACAACCATGCACTCACACCCATGAAATGCGATGTGTCCCGTGCCTATGCAATGTAGTGCACCATAGCATGTTATGCCATATGTATAATAAATGCTACATGGACAACATAATCCACACCACTCATCGGGTGTCATGGTCATATCACATCACCTGCATATGACTTCCATTCATGTCAATATATTATGCATGCATATATCGCCACTAACACACGCAACATGTCATTCCATGTTCAAGTAATGACACATACAATCGGGCGCCATGTATCGACCATCATACATACAACACCATCACATCAACACAACCAAGTAATTAGTACACTTTATGCTACAATCAAATTTTCAAAAAATATGTGAGCACCAAATGACACACATCGACATATGGTCGACATACACTCAAAGAGCTTCCATGTGTACCCAAGAACGCGCGAATCGAGTTCGGCACTCCAGAAAGATATGACTACTTAAAGTTAGAGGTTTGAAGGTGTGCCATAGAGTCCACACAATTACCCATTAAAAGCTGCCAATCAGATACCCGAGGGCTGGGTAATTTCAAGCCCAACCACTTAAATAGCATGGCTATTTTGATAAATAGCGTGCCGAGAGCCTCAGTCACCTTTAAGACACGCCATTTCTCAATCTCGAAACCATATCGGAAACAACCTTTTTCCACCGACCACAATCCTTTCCACCGCCAATATCCTCTCAATCACGCCACAAACATGCCACAAACACGCATAAAAACATGCCATAAACCACGACATAAAAACATGCCATAAACACATAAAAACTATCCTACAATCAATCCCAAAATCATCCCAAAAGTAGGAATAAAACCAAAGTAGGAAAAATCTCTACCTCTTGAAATGTAGTAGAAATCTCAGAGTAAGCCTCAAAACACTTCCCTAACCCAAAATATTCACCTCCTCCAAATCTTCTTCTTAGGATCTGTGAAATCCCTTTTTTTTCCCCAGACTCTATGAGTAAATTGGCCGAGACGAAGAACTTTAACTCTGGGCTCGACGACTTCCGTCTGACAAAACCCTGTGCATCGCCGAAGAAAATCTTAGCTTCTCTCCTCCTCTCTCTCTATTTCTTTCTCTAACGTTTCAAAAAATCAGCAAATGGGAGATATTTCTCCCAAAATATCTATTTTCCCTTTTTATATTTCTAACACGTGGCTCACGTCACACCATGTGTCCCTTTCAGTTCGGACATCTGTCATTCAAACAATTTATTTCGTCCCGATTCAAGTTTAAATGATCTCATATGAACTTTCTTTAAATTATTACCCAACTTTCGAAATTTTCTCAAAAATCTCGTTTTTGGGTTTCACTAGATACTCATCGCCGAACGTGAAAATTCGATTGTCTCGACCCCATGAATTCGCCTTGAAACAGAAGCACCCGAGAAAATTCAAATTTTCTAAAAAAGGGTAAAATAGTAATTTGGGTCAAAACCCGAAATTTTTCTAGATCTCGGATGACAAAACGGACTTAACCGTTGGAATCGTCTCGCGAAATCTAGTTACCACGTCACCTCGTCGACCTCGAGATAGCTAATTTCACGTTTTCTAGACACCGGTGCCCGTGCCATAAAACTGCCATAAGGATATGATGACAAAAGTCACATACTACATGTAATCATGTGACACATATTGCATGATTAGAGTAGACGATTGAATGAATTTAATCGGTGCAGACGCGCTGCCAATAAAAATCGCCAGTGCGGTCACATTAGGAATTATTGAAAAGTTAATTAGACAAGACAAAACTGAATGGGCCATTTCCTCTCAAACAAAAAGAGTAAAATGTGCAGGGGCTGGAACAAAAAACGACATTGAGCTTAGGTTTTGAGTTTTAGAGAGAGAGAGAGCTCCTTCTCTCTAGATTTGCGGTCGTTCGGACCGTCGATTCTCGACGAAGCAAGAAGCAAAATCGACCACGCGCGAGGGCCACGCCGTGAAACCACCTGCAGAGTTCGACAACCTAAGAGATGTGTGGATCTTTTCCTACTCGAAGTTATTCTTAAGGGGAAGAGCTACTTGCGGTCAGGATGCCTCCCGGCGCTCTATTTACTGCGGTGTTTTCTCGCCTCAAAAGCTTAACCGGTTTTAAAACCCCTGTATTGTCGCGGGCCGTGAACAAAGGCCAACTCGAGGGCTCTTGTAATGTTCATGAATAGTGACGGATTTCGTGTTAATTTTATGATGTTAAGTGATTCAAAATGAATTGCTTGTAGTTTGTTAATTAGCCCATGTGAGCTAATTTTGGTGTTATCGTAATCAATTTAATAACATAATTTGTCTGAGTTATGTTAATGTGGCTACATGTTTTATATATTAACATGAGTTAATGGATTGACATCATGCATTCCATATGCATCAAGCACCCTAGAATATTAGAAGTGAGTGCATGACACCTAAATTGAAATTGAAAGAAAAACGAAAAATGTTTGTGAAAGGAATTTTGATGGAAGATTTTCCGAAGAATTGCCTTAGAGTCGTTCAACATCACTTTACGAGGACCATGACCTGCTGGGAGCTGCTATCCATCAATTCGCCGAGGGTAATCCAATATTTTACCGAAACTCCTAGAGCAAGTTTTCGAGAACAAAAGCTTTTGTTTTGTGGACCAGATTCTTCCATTCTGATTCTGGGCCAGGCATACGCAGGAGTCTAAAGTGAGACTCGAGACACGGGTTCGGGCATGTAGACATTCGAGCAAAGCTAATGAAATCGCTTGAATGTGATTGTTTCGCTATGGCATGTTCACTTAGGCGGGAGTAACCCATGTAGGAAATTATCTCTATCGGGCTTTGCCTCACTCCCTGCCGAGGGATCGCCCTTCGTGCACAGTGGAGGTACTGTGGAGGACGAGGCTCACTAGAGGTCGTATTTTCAAGAAAGCCAAGTTGTGGCTTTGGCATTCACTTTGTGGAACATGTATTAAAATTGTAATTTTGATATTTGTTTCGTTACAGTAATGTAATAACTCTGAACTATTGTATATAGTTGATGTATTTGTGAGAATTACGTCCAAGTGGCCATTATTTTTCTCGCATGTGGACCCCAGGTGGTCATCATGGAATTGTCGGGATGTGTTTTGTACTGTAGAGCTCTCATACAAAGGAGACTCGCCTCGATTTTCGTGAGTAGTGCTCGTTACCCGACATCCACGAGATTCCGTGGTCGACGGTTGTCAACGACCCCACCTCGGGGTCAGCCACAACTTGGTATCGAGCTATGTAAACGACACTTGGAGCTCCTGCGGTGTAGAACTTAGGTATATGAATACCTATGGCTTAAGGGACTTGGGCTTAAGCCATAGTCATTAAAGTGTAGGGACATCACAGCTTGATATAGCTCGATGTTAGAGTTAGGTATGTGATTACCTAGGCAATCACGAGACAGGATTAGAACACTGCATGCATGGTGTTTTATGTGTGAATGGTGTGCATAACATGAGTTGTTGTGTATGAATTGTGATTGAAATTTGCTTGTTCGGGTGAATAGCATAGAAAGATGTTGAACACTAGGTCGAGAAATGTAACCTAGTGTGTTCGAGAAATTTTGGCAAAGATGGTCCGTAATTAAATGAAAAAACGATACAAGAACTTTTTTTCAAGGTTTTACAAAGGTGTAAATCGAAAAAATGGATAAAATAAATTTTAATAAATTTATTTGTTCTATCGGGAATGAAAAAAAAGAAAAAAAAAAAAAAATATATATATATATACAGAAGATATATTTTCTTTTTTTTTTTTTTTTTTTTTTTTTTCGGGTCTTCCAAGAGGGTGAAACAAAAGAAGAAGAAAATGATGAAAAAAAAAAAAAGAAAAAAAAAAAGAAAAAAAAAGGCGTAGAAGGCCGTCACATCGCCCATTTTCAAGAGACCGGGTCACGATACACACTCAGACAAGGACACAGTGGTCGAGGCTAGGCCTCGGGTGCAGGGATAGGGTTCACGATACGGCCTACCGGGCCATGATACCCCCACCTACACTCGCCGGGCGGGAGGCCATTTACACCCACCAAAGAGGCCGCGCCGCCCGGGCCGGGCGAGTGTCACGATACAAATTTTCAGATCGTGATAAGAGAGAGAGGCTCGCCACTGGTCAGGCAGGTCACGATACGCCCTTTGTATCGCGGATAGGCGGAGGTCCGTTAATAAGCGTGTCATGATACAAAACGATTGTATCGCGGATAGGAGGGTGAGGTTTACCACTGATGTGTCACGACGCCCGACGATCCGATAGCGCTTGTCGGCGACATCTGAGTGCGCCGATTGGCAGCCACGACACTGGGCCGAGGGGCCCGCGACACTCCGCTCAGGCCGGGCTGCCGCGACACGACCCTACACGCCACGCACATCTACCGCAACACTGGGCCGACCCAGGCGCAGCGACGCGCGGCCCCGTGCGCTGTGTCACTGGGTGCACCGGGTGCACCCAGCGCTTTACCCCAGACCGCTCATGAGCACTGTTCACGAGGTTTTCAAAAAAAATAAAAATAAAAATCAAATCAAATCAAATCAAATCAAATCAAATAAAATCTTTTAAAATGAAATTTTCTAAAATGAAATTATTTTTTTGCTTATGATTTAATATATGAAATTATACCTCAGACACCTATGAATGCAATGACATTGCAGGCAAAATTTCTACTGAATGTGAATAGTGTCTCGAGACTATGTTTTTATCTTAAAGATATCGATTGAATATTAACTCTTGCCCTTTGACATGTGTAGATGGCTATCGAGGGCGCACGCAGGGCGTCCACGAGGCGCTAGCCAAGCACCACTGCTTGTTCGACAAGCAAGCCTTAAGGCTATAGGTGGCGATCACGCTTACCGCACAAGCTAGTGCCAGGAGCCGTGGAGGTCCGAGTAACCTTCGTAGGTTTAGTGGCACATCATCCTCCGACATTCAATGGGAGGAGATCTCACGATGGAAGGCCATTGGTTCGTGCAAGCCGAGAAGGTAGGCCGAGGGGCGGAGAGATTGGCTTCTATACGACTGGGGGATTAGACTAACCGCATTCCGCCTGCAGGTGAGTCCCAAGTATGGTGGAACCTGGCAAAGACTCTGTAGACCTGTGAGGCAATGATACGGGCAGTTCCGTGAGTCGCTCATGGGTAAGTATTTTCCGGATACTACGAGACACGCGAAGGCTCAGGAGTTCCTAGAGCTGAAGCAAGGGATGATGATTGTGGCTAGATTCACGGAGCTAGCCCGTTTTGCTGATGACTACGTGGTCACGGACATGGCCAAGGTCAGGAGATTCGAGAATGGGCTGAAGTTGTCCATTCGAGGCAGGATTGTAAGACTTCGCCTACAGGACATGGACTCCATGGTTGGGACAACCCTAACCATGTGAGAGAGACGAGGATGCCTCGAGCACTCCCTGGATGGGTGTTAAGAGCAAGAAGAAGGAGTCATCCTTCTAGTTCCTGCAGCTGGGGCCAGAGGGCTTCAGTCCACGAGGATTCAGAGCCACCCGCCATCCCGGCCAGTGTGACGTATCAAAGGCCGCCAGGGTCGGGCAGAGGGTGTGCTACCATTGCCAGCAGCCCGAACATCTGAGAAGGGATTTCCCCAAGAGACAAGGATCCCAAGGTTTTGGACAAAGACTGGTCCCAATCGCCTAGGACAGAGAGGATACAAGATATTCTCTCCACGTACCCCAAAGATGTGCCTAGGAGCCGCTCTGGGCCTCAGGGAGCTACACGGGCACCTCCTGTTACACAAGCAGGCCAGAGAGGCCAGACTATGGGCCGAGGCAGAGGCAAAGGACGAGGCCCACATGCAGGGATGTCAAGGGTTCAGGGGCGTGTCTACTCCATCACACCACCTACCGAAATGCAGATCGCCAAGCATACATGGTACATTTTACTATCTCGCCTACGGGCAAGAGTGTTATTCGATTCCGTGCTTCGCATTCATTTACCGCAGCATCAATCGTGATGAGTCGGGCTAGAGGTCGAGGGGCCTCGAGGAGGCCTTGTATGTGAGTTCTCCCTTGCGGATTAGGCCAGATAAGGATGATATGTCGTGGTCATGAAAGCCAGATTCCCGGGACTCTACTCACAAAGTGACCCGAGGATCACGGACATGTTAGAGTTCGACGCCATCTCGGGATTGATCGGGCCGACAATACAGAGTCACATCGACATGAAATAGGAGAGCTATCACATACGCGTGACAAGACTGTGTTGTATTTGCGGGAAGTGCATGACATTTTCGCTCTCTGCAGAGTGTACGAGTCCGTGTGTCGTGGATGGCCATGTCAAGCAATGAGCCCATTCCAGAGGATCTATACGAGATCTGGACTTGGGATCTACCTCGAAAGTAGTTTGCAAGTATGAGGATGTTTTTCCTCGTGTACGAGCTATCTGATTGCCTCCGCAGAGGGTCAGAGACCCAGACGAGTTACACCCCCGCATCACCATTTCTCTAAGGACTCCAGATAGGATGGCACCAAATGAGTCGCGGTGAACCCGCAGTCCAGCCACAAAGGAGTTATCGGATAAGTGGGTTCATTGTGAATCGGCACTTCACCATGGGGTACCCTGGCTTCTATTTCAGGAATATGAAGGACGTAAGATCCTCTGACCGTAAAAATGATTACGTGAAGTCAACAGGTTACGCACTCAAGAATCTGCACTCATCACGAGGATTGCCGATTTGTTTGATCGCTAAAGTAGGAAGCGAGCCTACTCCAAGATGCACCTTCGCGACCGGTTAACATCAGTTGAGGGTTAGGAGACCGATATCCCCAAGACGTTGCTTAGACGCCAAGTATGGGCACTTCGGAAGCCATTTCGTGGATGCTTTGATTGACGACGCGCCAGCAAAGATTCATGGATCTCATGCATAGCTTATTCAACCCTATCTAGATCAGTTTATCGTATTCTCGTGGATGACATTTTGATTCCACTCCCGCGAAGAGCCGGAGCATGAGTATCACTTGAGGATCGCTTACGTCGCCGAGACCATCACCAGACGCCAAGTTCAAAGGCGCGAAGTTTTGGCTTATCGAGGTGAGATTTTCGACATGTTGTGTGTCAAGATCGTAGCGTGTCACTGGACCCTAGGAAGGTCGAGGCCGTGATGAAATCGGGAGAGGCCGGTTAATTTTTGGTGATACATAGTTTCTCGATCACTGGTACCACAGAGATCTATCAGAGGATTTCTCCCGATTAGCGCACTCTCATTAAGGATTGACCCAAAAGGAGGTCGTTTGACGGATTACCGATGCGAGGAGCATTCTGAGTCAAGAGGAGACTTTACTACTACTCCTATCTCGATAGTCCCGACAAGGGACATGGGTACACAAAGGCGTATCATGATGCCTCGAGGGCCGGACTGGATGTGTTTTACAAAATTCCAAGACTGTGAGTAGCTCTTCTGTGGTTCCCGGCGCTTGAAGAATCATGAGCGTAATTACCCCACACACGCATAATGGATTCACACGTAGTCTTCGCCAAGATTCGCGCCACTATTTATACGGCGAAGAGTTCGAGACTCACCATAAAAGTATGAAGTATATCTTCACGCAACTAGACCCCACCATGAGGCAACGCAGATGGATGGAGTTCCTAGAGGAGTACGACTTCACTTCATTACCACCCCGGTGCAAACGTGGGCGGCCATGCACTACCAAGTCACTGAAGCATTAGCTGGGGCATACCTTCCGGGAATGGCTGGCTCGACGCGACGCCACAGAGTACAAATGAGCAGGCTCAGGTCTGGTCAGGTTTAGTAGCACACCCGCCGCTGAGTGGAAAGACTGAGTCCTGCAGGCAGACGCGAGATACATCCATCCCGTGACCCGTACGCCAGTACAGCGATTTAGTATCGGACCGTCCACGCACGGTAGCCCCCTGCATAGAAGGACTCGTGAAGTTCAGAGTCGACCGATTTGAGAGAGGAGATTCTCATGGAGTTTCACTGCTCTCGATTTTCCGTGCATCCAGTGGCGTGAAGATTTAATTGTGATCTTCGTCAGCGCAGACACGAGCTGTGACGAAGTATCACGTAGGTGGACTTTGCTCGACGATGTCTCACGCGGTCAAGAGGTTAAGGCCGAAAGCACCGTATACGCCAGGCTACTTCCACCCATTGAGGTGGCCTGCTGGGAAGGGAGTACTTCATGACGGATTTTGCGACCAAATTTCACCTGATTAATCGGCAAGTGACATGACGCTGCATGGGTGATAGCCGACGGCCACTAAGCTCAGACATTTTCTAGCTCTCAGCGATGACCTTCACATTAGAGAGATTCTCACTGTCAGACATTCGAGAGATATTCACATGGAGCACCAAAGATCCATAGTGCCTGATAGAGACCTGAGGTTTACTGCCGCACTGAAGAGATTCCAAAAGGTTACGGGCACACGGCTCACCATGAGTACAACTTTCCACCCACGCATAAATGGTCGGGCCGCAGAGGATCTCCCTCCCCCACCTCATAGGTAGCTGGGGAGGACATGCCAAGAGCATGCGGCCCGGATCATAAGGGTAGCCGGGAAAAAGTATTGCTTACGACCCCGCCTACAACAATGCTATCGCGCGAAAGATACGATGGCACCATATGAAGCATTGTATGGGAGGCCATGCGCATCATCGAATATGTTGACTGCTGTGGGCAGCTCCATCACGGTCCCTCGATCTGATTAGGGACACCTCCGAAGGTGAGCTTGATACGACAACATCTTCTCGACCGAATGAGCCAAGAAGAAATCTAAGGCCGGGATGCATCGACACGACCCCGCGCCGAGGCTGAGATTACGCCTTCAAGGTGATGCCTAAGAGAGGAGTGGTCAGGTTCGGCAAGCGAGGGAAGCTATCGCCAAGGTTTATTGGGCCCTTCGAGATACTCAAGAGGTAGGCACTATAGCGTACCGGTTGGCTTTACCGCCTAGCATGTCAGGTGTCCACGAGGTATTTCACGTCTCCATGCTCCGGAGGTACACCCGCATCCAAATTTCATGTAGTAGATCGGGAGAGATCGAGGTCGACACGATGGGACCGAGAGGCCTCAAAGGTGCATTATGGATACGGATCGTTTTGGCGACGCAAGACTCATGGAGGTACAGCGAGGGTGATACGGGCTAAGACCGTGACGGAGGAGTCAGCTGGGAGCGTGAGTGATGACGACGCGGGCCACCTATCCCTTCGTTTAGGATGAAGGTATCGTGGTTTAGTCATTTAATACTTAAATGACTAGTTTACATGCACGGTATACCGCGACGCTTGCATATGCATGTGAGAGTTTGCCAGGATCATTCCGTAATTTCGACGAAATTCTCTTTTAAGGAGAGGGAGAATAAGACCCGAGAAAATTCAAATTTTCTAAAAAAAGGGTAAAATCACTTCGCCAAACTCGAAATTTTCTAGATCTCGATGACAAAACAAACTTCACCCATTGCAATCGCCTTCACGAAATCTAGTGCTCATGTCGACCTCGTTGAATTCCAAGACAATCAAAATTTTACATTTTTCTAGGCACCGGGTGTTGTAAAACGGTTTCTCAGAAGGATTATGTGATGTGACAGTCACATACTACATACCATGTGACACATGTTGTACGACAGAGTAGACGATGAAAATGAATAGCTGATCGTGCTAAGTGTCAAAAATCAAGAAAAAGGGACACATCGGGAATTATTGAAAAGCACCGAGAATAAGACAAAAACTCGAATAGTTATCTTCTCAAAACAAAGAGCAAAACGTGCGTAGGTCGAACAAAACGGCAAAGTGAGCTCGGGTTTTGAGTTTTGTGAGAGAGAGAGAGCTCCTTCTCTCTAGATTACGGCCGTCGGACCGGCTTCTGCCGACGGCTAGCTAAAGTCGACATTCCACGCGTGAGGGCTACGCGCGGACACCAATTGGGTGGAGTTCGACAACTCCAAGTGGTGGATCTTTTCCTACTTGAGTTATTCTTCGCTAAGAGCCAGCGTAAATATCGGGGATGTTCCTGAGGTCGATTACCGTGTTTTCTGGCCTCAAAAGCTTTGAACCGAGCAGAAAATCCCCATTAGCCAGGGTCGTGGAACAAAGGCTAACCCGAGGGTTTCACTGTTCACATGAATAGTGACATGATTTTTGGTGTGAATTTTTATGATGTTGGTACCCAAAATGAATTGCTTGTATTTGTTAATTAGCCTATGTGAGCTAATTTTGTGTTATTGGTAATCAATTTAATAACATGATTGCTTGAGTTAATTATGTTAATATATACATGTTTTATATATTAGCATGAGTTTGTCAGATTGGCACTATGCATTCCATATGCATTGGGCACCCTAGAATATTAGGGAGCGAGTGCATGACATTTAAAACGAATTGAAAGAAAACGAAAAATGTCAGGAAAGGAATTTCGATGGAAGATTTGCGAAGAATTGCCTTGGAGAGTCGCTCAACGCATCACTTCGATGAGAACCATGACTGCTTGGGAGCCGTTATCCAAAGACCCACGAGGGGTAGTCCAATATTTTAACAACTCAAGAGGCAAGTTTTCTTTATGAACAAAAAGCTTTTATTTTGAAAACTGATTATTTTACTCGCATTCAGCTTAGGCATATGTGAGGGAGTCGGTGAGGACTCGAGACATGAGTTTAGGCATGTAGACATTCGAGTAGGTTCATGAAATTTCTTTAACGATTGCTTCACTGCTCTATTACGTGCACTTAAAGCGTAGAACTCCACGACGAAATTATCTCGATCGACTTCCGTCTCACCCTGTCGAGGGATCACCATTTCAGGTACAGGGAGTGTGCAAGAGGACGGCGTTCACTAGAGGCCGCATTTTAGAAGAAAGTCGGGTTGTGGCTTTGGTATTCACTTTGTGGAACATGTATTAAAATTGTAAATTTTGATATTTGTATTAAGCAGAGTAATGTAATAACTCGAACTATCAGATATAGTTGGATATATTTGTGAGTATTGATGCAGAGGCCCTTGGCCATTATTTTACTCGCATGTGGACTCCCCAGGTGGTCATTGTGAATTGTCAGGGATTGTGTTTTAGACTCGGTAGCCCCGTACAGTGAGACTCGCTCGATTCGTGGAGTGAGGTCGGAAGCTACCCGACATCCACTAGTATTCCACTTGCCGACGGGTTGTCAACTGACACTCTTGCCAAAGGCCACATTGCGAGACGAATCCAATAATAAGGTCCGTTTCCTCATCCTAGATCTATAAAATTTTCATATTTACCTGGGTTTTATTGTCGCCTCCTAAGCTGAAATCGCTTTCAAAGTCAAGATCGTCTTCCAAAATTGCCTTGAGCTAAGATTGCCCCTAAGGACATCTTATTTAGAAAAAAACTTTAAACTTTGAGACCACTTAGGGTCTCTCATTCAATGTGGGGGAGGCCATGGTCTCCTTCAAAAAAACTTGAGGGACTAATACGGTCTAAATTATAAAGGATCATATCCAAATTTGGTCTCCCAAAAAAATATCAACTAAGGGTCATTAAGACCTTCCACTTTGGTGGAGGACCTCCCACTTGGTGGCGGAGGCCCATGCCTTTCCCTTATCTTTCCTTTCTCTATACCACGCCCATAGCATCAAACAATAAATAATAAAATAAATAAATAAACAAACCCATAACAGCAAACAATAAAAATAATAAAAAAGGCAACAAACTATAAAGATTAAGAAATAAATGCTAAGGCAACAAACTACCAACACCAAGAGGTACACAACCTATATAAAATAAGACGCATAACTAACACACAAACCTGTAACAATAATCTAATTTCAGCAAACTCCAACGTCATAAAGTGGGTAATAAATGATAAATTAAGAAGCAAGTAATGCATACCAAACGTCATGCATACAATATTAGTCGTCAATCAAAATCGCCTCTAAACAACAAACCTGACACCATATTCTTAGTTTAGCAATTAATTTCCTTTTTTTTTCTCATTTTATAAAAACATTTGAAACACATTTAAAAATAAATAAAACTAAATAAATAAACTGGAAATGCATTACTATTAGATGAATCGGATAGACCGAAACAAGCATTAATAAAAGTGAACTAGCTTACATGAATTATTTATCCGAAATGAGACAAGAATTAATAATTTGCATAAGTAACTAATAGATGACTTGATAAATAGAAAATTGAAACCAAAAATAATAAATTATAAATAAAAGAAAGGAGATTAAACAATATTAATTAATAATAATACATTAACTAATAGAGGTCAAGTCGTGTGCTACAGGGGTGAAATCTAGAGTGCTAGTAGTAGAAAACTAAAGCTAAAAATAAAATAAAATTAAGAAAAAAACTTAAACAAAATAATAGCAAGATGGTTCAAACTGACAACAAAAAAAGAGTATATAAATAAATATGATGATTAAACTAACAAATACTATATAATAAATAAAACAAAAGGAGGTCACGAATTTCAATAAACAATAATCACATCTCACTATTATAAAAATTAACATTTATGATGCTTCATTTCATGTCGCTTTCAAAAAAATGTTATTATTTAATTAAGATTATATATGCAATGACACTTAATTAAAAGTGTCATTATCTTATATAATTTTTTTATTTCTATGGAGCTTATTAAGAGTATTGTAGTTGTATGTGTCTTATTATAAGTCCTAGACTTAACCTTCAATGCTTTTAGAACGTCATTGCAATAATCCAAAACAATGGCACTTTTGAAGTGTCATCATCTATTATCTTATATATATAATATAATTCTTTAATTTGAAGATATTATTTCAAAATCCCCCTACCTTTCAATCCTATCTTCAAACCCGACAAAACCCTTCAACACTACAACATTTGAAGGCTTTCCATGGCATTGGGGAGAAGAAGAGAATATGGGAACATGAAAGGCATGAGTATTTGAGCCGATGATGGAAGAGAGAGGGTTTGCACAGAAGAAAAATTTATGTACTTCTTCGGGTCGCTTTAAGAGAACAAAGCAAGGACGAGGGTTTGTCGAGAGAATAAAGTTTTTGTGGAACATGTTTTTCTGGCCTTAAAGTTTAGCGAATAAAGATGTTAAAGCAAGATATGAGAGCAAGTTTGAAGCTTTTCTTCAACCATGGCAGGTGGCTTCAACTGTAAGCAATGGAGGGTGGGTGTTGCTTCTTCTTGTGAGGATTATTTCTGAGGTTGTCTTAATCCTGAGGGCATGATTCATCAGATAATGAGCGACGGTAAAGGTAATGGCATACTCTGGTTTTCGAATTCTATAATTTTTGTTGCATTAGGGTTTTGAATTCTAGGAACGGGTTTGTGCTTTGTGATTGGGTGATAACGAAATTGGAAATTGTTGCCTAGAGAGTAGATGTGATATTTCGTTTTTGGATTTCAGTTTTTTTGTTGTTTTTCTCCTTGAAATAAGTATTGCTACTCTATCCTCTATATTAACTGATGCTTACCTAAACTAGAGTTATCAGAGGAAATGGTTAATAGTGCTACAACATCATTTTGTGTGAAAATCAATTATGTGTAGGAGTGATTTAGGTCTCAAAGGATAACACCGAAGATTTTAAAGGAAGATAAAGCAAGATTTCGAAGCAAGGTTGGAGCTTTTCTGGGTGCGCTCTGACAGGCGGTTATTTCAAAGAAATGCTTCAATTGTGATGAAAATTTCCAATTGAGAGAGCATTTTTGGTCGGGAAACTTCAGAGAGCAGTGAGACCGAATACCAAAAAAGGTTTTTTTTTTTTTTTTCTTTGCATCTTTTAGGAGGAAGAAGGAGTTTCTGATTTACGCGTTCACAACCCCCTATTTGCTGGCATGAAGTTATGAATCCTATTCAAAGAAAAATTTGTAGCCTTTAAAAATCATGAAATCTTGAGTGCTTGAATCCCAATACCTTGGAAGATCTTTACTGATATAAATCTTGGAAGATTCCTTCTGTATTCTCAATTATCATCTTATTTTCATCTTTTCTAAACATCAATTTGAGTACGTGATATTGTTAAGCAAGTGATCCTAATTTCTAGCTGAGTTGCTTTCTATGAAGTTTAAATGTTTGTTTGTTTGCCCAGACTTAGCGTCTAATAAAAATTTCTGTCACCTGAAGTTTGTTAGCATGGGTAACTGAGACTCATTTTGTACAGAATATAGAGTCCTCTGTTATGGGTTCCTTTTTCTAGGTTTTGTTCTTGTTCCATTTTTTTTTTTTTTGAGTTACTGAGAATAAAGAAACCTTGAGAGTCTACAAAAGATCCATCCTCTCTCCTTCAAACTGTCTTTCTCCTTTTTTCAATGTCATCTCTTATTGGCAAACTCAGCACCTTCCACCTAAGCTTTAATCTCAAAACTATTATTATCCTCTTTGATTCCACATAAAATCATTTCTGCTTTAATGTCTCCCAGAAAAGCCTGATGCACTCTACAGTCCCAAACCCAACATTAATATCATCACTAAACTTCAATTTCTGCATCCTCTCATGATTGGTTTAATTAACGTGAGATGTACATTATAATGATGCAGATCCTCTCTCATAAAATGTCACACAGACCACATCAACAGAGCAACTCAAGATTTGGTACATGATACAACAGTTAATGGTCCCACTCCATTGATGCAATCCAACACTGCCACTAATTTTATCTGAAGGACCCACACGACAACCAGGCCGATAAAGTGGATTGTTCCATGCTGATATTTCCTTAAAGGCAGACAACGATTCAATACCCCCGAAGATCTAATGCAAACAGATATTCAACAACGTCACAGATCGAGATCATTGTTTTATTTATTTAAAATATGAGATTTTGTTATTTCCTAAATAAATCTCCTAATCCCTAAATTATCTCTACGAATCATGTCAAATATATTTATCTCTTTGATAGACTTAATAAGGGGTGACTTCAAATTATCTCTACGAATCGTATCAATTTATTTATCCCTAAATTTCCAAGCCATTGGATTAAGACTTCTAATTATTAATTTTGCAAATCCTTTTTACTTTGGCTCTGGCTTTTGCAAAATCCTCTGCTGGAAGGAAGAAAAATACTTATAAAAATTATTTTCACGTTTCTTGGCTTAATTCATTAAATAAAATATCAAATAAAAACTAAATATAAAGCCAAATTTCAAAATTTTACATATTTTTAAATTTCTTAATCCTTATTTAATATAGAGAAATAAATAAAATGAGTTTGAATAAACATATAAAATTAATTTATTAAGTTTTAAACATATTTTTTATTTTCCTCCAAATTTTATTTCCTTCCCTTTTTTCTCTCTATTTTCCTTTTTATTTTCTTTCATTAGTACTTTCCGAGTACCAAACAAAACTGAAAAGTACTAAGGAACGAAAAAAATAATAAGAAAAAAATATTTTCTCATGCTTGGTTTTATCATGGAAAATATAAAAGAAAATCAAATATAATCAAAATTCATCAAAATTTTATATATGTTTAAATTTTTTAGTCCTTATACAATAGTAAAAAGCAAATGAAATGAGTTTGAATAAAAATATAGAATTAATTTATTAATTTATTAGTACTTTCCGCATAACCAAAATCAGAGCCTTAAGGTTTGCTCCCTTGACTTTTAATCCTAACTCCTGGCTATTGCGGCGGCAACCCCTTAGGTGCTATTAAAATTTTGAAGAGTTAATTTTTTTTCTTGCATGGGTGGCCCTTGATTTTTTTTTTTTTGCTCTAATATATTCTTCGTATTTACCCATAAAAGCCTAATTTTTTAAATAATATAATATTGATAATGTAGGTGATTTCCTTTAATGAGTAGGAAAACCATATGTGTAATGTTCAACATTTCACCCAATTGTCTTTATTCTACATTTCTCCTCCAACTTACTTGACAATAAACTAGCGTGCCACCTGATTATGAAAACTTCAGCATGTTTCTTCTCTTCCTCTAAGAAGTTTTCCTATATATTTGCAATATCTTATGAAACAAAATTGATTTTTATTCTCATATTGGTAGCCACCCTTGTTTGTGTCTCGGACACCCTTGGTATTTTGCCCTCAAACATTCTTGATATCAGTGCTCCAAATTGGCTTCAACATGTATGATGTAATGGTATTATATATCTAATGTTCTGGCTTGGAGCTTGCACTGCTTTTTCAATCCAAAATTTTGTCCAGACCGGGTCCGAAAATTCCTAAAATTCCTAAAATTCCTACACTCACAAATTCTTTAAGAAAACCTCAAGTCGCAAACGACCTTTATACTAAATAACCCAAGAGAAAATTCCTTACCCATAAGCCAGATTAAAACTCTAAAATTTTAGATCCACGCAGAAATTTCGACGCGACCGACTTTACTTTTCATTCGATTTAAAACCTACGATCCAATTTTCGTATCTGTAGATAAACTAAAAATCTTTTTTTTTTTTTTTCTTTCTATCTTCTAGCCTTCACCCTCCATCTCCCTCCTTTCCTTCCTTTGACTTTTCCTTCTTTATTTGTTTTCCTTTTTTCTTTTTCTTTTTATTTTGGACACATGACTCATATTTGCGCTACGTGTCCATCACTCATTCTGGGTCTCTTTTCTACCCCAAAACAATTTATTTTTTTTGGGCCTCGATTTATTTTAACCTAACTACCAAGTCATTTCCCACTAAATCTTATTTTCAGCACCTCTGAAGCTCCTAGAATGCCCATGATTTAAAGATTCTGCAAAATTGTAAAATGATCCAATTGCCTAGAATGATCAAATTTCTTCCTGGTCACTCAGATTTCACAAAGCACTTAATTCTTAATCTGCCAAGTAAATCCGTTTTTGTCATCCAAGATCTAGAGAATTTTCTAGGCTTCCCTAACCAATTTTGAAAATTTCTAAGTTTCCCGGGTTTTACAGTTTAGTTGTCAAAAAAAAATTTATATTATATTATGTTGTATTATATTGCATATTTTAATATATTTTAAATATTTATAAATCATGCTTCATTGGTTTTTGGCTTGATATTTGAAACATGTCCCTCCTCTCCATCCAACTTCATACTTCCAAACAAAATCATTTTTTTCTCTCTTTCTTCTTCTTTCGTTTTTTCTTTTCTTTTATAAAAACTTATCATTCAATCAACATGCAACCGTCGTCTCAAACAACTCTTATTATAGTGTCAAGTCATCTGAAGTCGAATCAACATTAGAAATGAGAGTCGGTTTAAGCCGAAGTCAAGCTCTCATCATCGCAGTCAACAAAGCCGACCATCCATATAAACAAGACTCAACTGTAAATCAAAAGATATCATCATGGTACGAAAAGCCCTGAGTTCTGGAAGCTCATATGATATTGTCAATTTCTCGCTCTCGGAACATTTTTAAGATCCCAAGATACTGGAATGATGCCAGCCATTTCAGAACCCAACCATATTCCCCGCTTCAAACATAGTATGACAAAACCCGTCATTAAACAACATATTAATCTCGCAACACCACTCCATATTTCGTCGTTTAGTGATCAACAGAAATATCGAAACAAAGTCTGAAGTCTAGTTTAACACTTCATTTAAATATTTTTATCCAAAGAATGATAATATTTATAACCAGATCATAATTTCATTATAATATCAATGATAATAACGTTTATTGAAACAGTTCATGAACTTTATTAATAATTTTCTTAATAATCTTTATATTTAAAAAAAACTAAGTTTTTAACAGAAGAGTCAAAAAGCAAGTTTTTTAGTCAAAGCAGGTCATGCTTAGTCAGGAAAAGGTCCCAAGAAATTCCAAAGCTGTCTCAAGATTCAAGTTTCATGTCTGCTATTAAAGGTCTGATAGACAAACTTCCATTAAAATGTTTATTAAGAACTTACTATATCATCAACACTTATTATTAACAAAAATGAGGTCACAGTTGAAAGTCAAAAATAAAAAGCCTCCAAGTTTCCATAGTTCTTAACAATGCATGTCCCCAATTTCTCTGTCTCTTCCAAATATTTAATGCAAGAAAATTTATGTGTCATTTCGAACCTGAACAGCGCTCGCCACAAACGTCAAAATACAGACAAAACTGTTTGAAAACGGTTCGCCACCGTTAAACACGCAACGTCGACGACGAAAGACAAGAAGAACGCAACACGGTACAAATCTTTATCCACCCATCAATCATCCGTCAGTCAGTCGCAAGTTTTTAGAAATATAAGTTATCAAACAGTTACAAAACATGGTAACCGTCTGATCCCAAAACAACGATTTGAATTGACGTCATGATTCTCTACGATCAATATTTCAGCCCTCAAGCTCTGCTTCTCACTTCTCCTGTATCATGTACTCTTTATACAATGATATAACCCAGTCCTCTATTGGTTTTCAAGGAATGTAAACTGGTCAGAGCTGAGTTGTGCAAAACTCCATACAAAAAGACCTGATACAAACTATCAAACATAATTTATTATTAGCTAACACTAATAAGAAATTAAAAATATATTCCCCTCGAGATATCGAAGTGTAGGTAAGAAAATTTATGGACAAAAGTAAAAAATAAAAATAATATATATATATATATATATATAATATATATATATATATATATATATTTCTCATTTTAAAGGTTTTTTTATAACTATAGCGAACAAAAATATCATGTGGCATTGGCGGTAAAACATAGGATATTTAAAAATGCATTCATCATATTGTCCATCCTATTTCCTCAAATAATATCATTATGGATTTTCTTGTACTATATTTATCAAAATATAATTTTATTAAAAAAAAAGTGAGAATGATGAAAGAAAATGTAAAAAACATATTAAATTAATTAAAAGGGACTAAACAATTTCTGGGGGAGAAACTTTTGAAGTTTTTAATAAAAATTAGAAGCATATAGTAACAACAAATATATCAAGAGCAGCCGCAAATTTTTATATTTGATTTTATGATGAAATGATAATCAAATTAGAAGAAGCTTATATGAAATTTTAGAAATATTGATACATGAATACATTAAATTAATCAATATTTTCTATATTCTACTGGACCTCCTTGTTGGGCCTCCTATTTATTACAAGACTCGTGGTACTCTTTTTTTTTTTTTTTCAACATTTCATTTCACTAGGCAAGGTAAGGAAAATTTTCCTTCTAATATACTTTTTCTCCCTTTGAATATTCTTTTACATTTTAAGGGTTAGTTTCTAATGGAAATTCTCCTAAAAGAAAAATATAATTTTTAATTCCTAAAATATTCTTATTGTTATGTTGATTTGCAACCTAATGTCCTATATCTTTATTATGAGAAGGAAAAGCGCTAAACAACTCAACTATTCAAAAAATATTACAAACTTTTTAGAGCAAAGAGGTAGAATCTAAAGATCAACAAAAGTTCAAAGTTAAAAGACTCACACTACAACAAAGAAAAGTCATACCGAATCATTAACCCGACTAAAATAACAAATCATACAACTATATAACATAGTTGCAAATAAAATAAATGTAGCAATGGTGTGATTATACGTGTCAGTAGATAAATGTTATAGATGTGGATCAAATCTAAATACATGGCTATAATGTTCAAGATATATCGCCACAACCATATTTTATGGCAACTAAATACTTACTATAGTTGCGGTCGGGCGGTAATGGCTATAAGAGAAAAACTATATTATACATTATAGGCATGAGTTGGTGTTTGACTCAGAACTATATACCCCGATTTGTAGATGACAATGTCTTGGCCACTTATCATACATTTAAAAATATTCGATCTTGTTTATTTAATCATTTTGGAATATTATTTTTTAAATATAAATAGTATTGGGCTTGAGATTACCCATATCTTCGTTCCTAATATTTGCCACTCGAAGATGGCTATTTCTAAAGATCAAATTTTACTAAGATTTAATAAAATTTGTGTGAAGTCCATAGATACAACCAAGAAGTAGTTCGACTAAGACTGGTCCCACAAATGTGGACATGTGAAACTCGAAGAGTCCAAAGTAGGTCAAAGTTGACGCGGAGACGTGAATCGCCTCTAAATCTAGAGGCCAAGGTACTTGGGGAGCAAGGTACCGATGAGCCTAGGATGATTTTTAGCAAACGGATAAAGATCAAATTAAGAGGATCCAGACTTCTAAGTTGTCAAACCAGAATAAGAAACAAATTGTTTCCTTATTCCGCAATGATAGCTTAAAGGAAAGTACGCTTAAAATAAGGTAGATATGGAATCATATTAGGATAATGATCCAAATTTATCAAGACTTCAAAGACCGAATCTTCAAAGACTTATAAATTCTAGGCTTTAGAAGTTGCGTGATTAAACCCAAAACCTACCACAACCTTCATAAGGGTCATTTGGCGTAATGGATTCTCGCGACTCACTCTCTTCAATGTATCGAGGATAAGCTCCGGTCCGACTCTAGATTGGTTTTCCGCCTCATAAACAAACATTAAATCTTCTTGTGTGACTTTTGTTGGAAAGATCTTCTTCTATGTATTGCTACCTAAAAGTGGTCACAAAATATAATGTTTCAATTTTATAAATAATTGCATAGTAATCATATTATAAACAATCAATAGAAGTTAGTTTCACATCTCAAATCATATATTACCAAATTAAATACAAAATACTAAATCATCTTTCCAAAATATTCAAATAACAAGGTGATTAAAGAATTTGAATATGTATATAACTCATACAAACATGTAAACTTCCATTATTAGCGAATTAAAGAATGAATTTCATAAAGATTTTAATCAAGCAAAATCAATACCATAATGTTGTCTTTTAACTTTGTTATAATAGACCATACATATACCTCTTTCAAAACATTTGAAACAAAAAATATGAACCAAGATGTTTTTCTCCTCTTGAATTTGATTGCTTGTTCTCAACTTAACATTCTCTTTCTATTTCAGATGGGAAAAAAAAAGTAAAAACGAAAACAAATGGAGTAGTAAATTAAAAAGGTTGCGAATTCAACTCAACAAGAGTCTGATCAAAATTGGAAATTTCCCTTGTATAGCATCTAACTTACCTAAACAAACAAGGATGTAAGGGTTAATGATCTCGTTCTATGTCCTTGATAATAAGTCAACTTTTTACTTTCAATTGCCTGAGCACCTAGATATCAATCAAACCCAAGGTCAAGACATTAACTTGTGTAATTTTCTATAGTAAGTTAGTTTCACAAAACATTTAATGCTTCAAAACTAATAACTTACATTTTTAGTCATTTAAAATAGTAGAAACAAACACCCAACATGCATCTTGAAATGTTCCAAAACAAAATATATAAATTTGAAATACCATTTCCCATCTAATTAATTTGATTTCACTTTTTCGCTTTGAGTTTTGATCTCTTAACCCTGAAAATTAATTATAGTAAGAAAGTGTGAGTTCAAATTGGCATGAGTCTAATTGAAATTTAGAAATTGCTTAGGAAGTATATTTGACATACATTGGACTAATATGACATCAGCCCATGGGCTTGACTGCTAGAGGTTGCGTTTGACGCAATGCATTTAGCAGTTTGGAATATCCAATCAAGGCTTGACATGTACTAATTTATCCAACAAAATACTTTATCTTCAAAAAGAATTAACAATTTAATGCAATCAAGTTTGTCCTAAAAAAGCCCTAAAACAAGTCCATGTAATTTTTTTTTTTTTTTAATAAAATAAAAGGAATTTCAGCCCCTTGAAATCACAGAGGCATATATGATGGAAACTAAAAAGAGAAAAGGAATTAGGTGACTTACCAAAATCGATGACTCTCTTACTTGAAATAATTAGTCTCTTGTACAACATATATATCCAATGAACAAACAAAGAAGCTCAAGCCACCTGTGGATATGATCCATTTCATGGTCTTGGGCATCAACTCCATTACCATCAATATCCTGAGTGGTGCTATGATCAACTCCATCTACTGATGATCTGGCAATATCACAGCTTCTCTGAGAGTGAATGTTGTTGATATCTTGTACAACTGATCTATGTCGACCCAAATCCCCAAGAGAACTGCTGCCTTGTTCCAAGGTGGGATTGTAGTGTTCATAATCATGGGCATATAGAAAGTGGAAGCCACACCTATCGGCATTCACTCGATTAGAACCAAAGTAGAGAGCGAAAGAAGCTTCCATGGCTTTCTGGCCATTTGAGTGAAATCGCTTGGGAATCTTTGAATTTAGAATAATAAATAAATCAACCACACTCTCGATTGGATTCATCTTTATGATAGGAATAGTTAATACGGCAGGCAACTTGGGAATCGTTTCTATGTAAAGGTGCTCTGTCTTCATACAAATCCAAGTTACAGCGGAAAGTCCAACGATTTGTGCTGTTATTTGTGTTCATCCATTCATTATCCAACGGACCATAAAGAGAGCACAGAACAAAGCCCAAGAAGTCATCATTTTCGTACCAACTACAAGGAAGTTCCATTGTCATTTTGAATCCGTTTTTCTGGTGACTTATCCACTCTGGAATCCCAGTACTTCCAGGAACAAACATATGGAAAATGCTTACTCAAGCCCCTACACAAAAATTACCCTCTACCTTGTCTCCATGAAAAAAAAAAAGGTTAAATGATATATGAAAACCATACTTGAATTTGGTCTTTATGACATTTGAATATATTTTGCAGGGATGTGCTGTGATGGGCATCTAGAACAGTAAACCTGATGGAAGTTAGAATATACTGAAGCATCTTGCAATTCAAGACAAGGTATTTTAGTTTATAAAGTTGGTTGATGCCATCAGGTATGCAATTAAAGTGGTTCCCACCTGTGACTTAATGATTCAATACTGATAGCTGACAATTTCACTGGGAATTTCTCTCTTAGATTTGCAGCCTACGAAGCTTTAAATCACTCAAGGAGCATAAAACCGGACAAAGATGGCAGTTGGAAAAAAAATTGTTGAACCTAAATGGCCCAACATCAAGACACTCTAAAGATTGCAGTCTCCCCAAGTTGTCTGGCAATTTGCTTAGGAAGTTTTTTGGAGGAGCCAGTAACAACAAGATTTCTAAGAGAAGTCAAATTACAAATACTTTCAGGAAGATTCACAAGGTTTTGCAGTCTCTCAGAAACAAATCTTAAGGCCTCTTAGACGTTGAATTGATGATGGTAACTCTCATGGCAGTTCCATCTAGATAAAGCATCCTCAAGTTCTCCTTAGTTATCTTGCAGAATTTCTTGGAAATCTCTCTAATTTTGAACATCCAGAGAAACAGGGAGATGCCAGGATTTGAAATCACATATGCTACTAGGTAGACTGCTGGCATTTTTGCAACTCTGCAAACATAAAACTATCAAGTTCCAAGTGATTCACGATAATGGGTAGTTCATTCATATCACGGCCCTTAAAACACCGCTTCTGTTGAAGGGTTGCATCCCGTCGAAGGCATACACTGCACATTCTAACATCTGCATCCTCTGTCTGTGTTGTCAATGAAGGGATTTGTTGAAGGTCATTGGAATATATAAAGGACTCCATACCCTTTACTTTAGCTGCTTTTTCAGAATTATTGCTGAAGTCCTCGTATCTAGCCGTAAATTGCCCTTTGAGTCAATTCCTGAACATCAGAGCGAAAACGTTCCCCCCAATAATTTTGAATAGCAAACCACCAACGTCTGACCTGATACACCCCATTATCTTCATCCTTGTCTTCTTTTATAGCAAAAACACTAGATTCAAAGATAGGAAAATCCATCCATTCAGACTCATATCCATCACTAATACATAAAAAGAACACTTTTTAGAGAACAAGAATGTGTATATTTTTGTTCATTCTTACAAAAAGATCCATTCACAGATTCACCGCCTGGATTCATTCTCAAACTCATGTGCAGATTTATGATAAACTGGAACGAAAACAGCAATATAGCAAATCCCAAAAACTCATTACTTCGATGCCAGTTCTGAGGGAGATATGTACGCATCAAATTTATATTTCTCCGATCTATTATCCATTCTGGAATTCCATCCCTTCCAGGAAGAACAACACAAGTTCCCTGCCACGGCAGGAAGAATCACTTATTCTAGTGTGTTCCAAATCCTGCACCAAAGCACCATTTAAATATATATATATATATATAAAGAGAGAGAGAGAGAGAGAGAGAGAGAGAGAGAGAGAGAGAGAGTCTGCATAAAGCAAGTGTATGACATGAGGGCTTTATACTCTTGCCCAGCTGGAATAATTGACCAGAGAATGCAATGGCAAAAACAGGGCTTCGATGAAGTACAATTTGACCCGTGGGCATCTAATAGTCGCAAACTTGATGGAAGCTCTGGAATCTGTTCAAGGTTGTTGCAGTGACTAAGGTTAAGGGCTTTCAGCTTGGAAAGCTGATTGATGGTATCAGGTATGCTACTAAAATGGCCCCCTCCCAGATTTAGTTTCTCTAATGATGATAAGTGGCAAATATCACTAGAATTCCTCCTCCATTATGTTGCTGTGACCTAGGTCCAATACTTCCAATGATGATAATTGGCAGATATGAATAGGAATTTTGTGGAGCTCTGAACACTTATTCAGTAGGGAGAGTTTGAAGACTATGTAGACGTGTAATTGACGACGGTAAGTCCTTTATAACTGTTCCACTCAAATCAAGCACCCTTAGCTCTCTCATACTGCTGTTGATTTCTGGAAATCTCTCTAGCTTTGAACAGCCATTGCAAGACAATTCCCAGTTGTTTCCACTTGTCAACGTCTCTTCTTGGAAGAACAGCCAGGATCTACACACCCTACAAGATTCAAGAGGGAAAAGAGTTAGTCTAATTCAATAATTAAAATACTGTTGCACCAATCTTTTAAGTACCATGTGTTTGTTGTACAACCTTCCAGAGTTAGACTTTCCAAGTTTGGCACACTTGAGAAGTCTGGGATTTCGATGAGATGAGTAGAGTAACTGAGATCAATAAACTTCAACTTGTCATGAAGCTGTAACAAAATAAATTTCTTCATTAGATAAATTTACATAAACGTGGAAAATAAATTATATAAAAACTATAAGTAATTAATAACAATACGTTATCCCCACTCCAAAGTTGTTTTATGTTGCTGTCCCTTAATGAGAGCTCAACAAGGCTATTTGCGTGAAAATTCATTGGCAAAGATTCTAAAGAGTAGCCGTCCCAATGAAGATATGTTAACTCATGAGAAGCAAATTCAAAGCCTCTTGGGAGGTGGTCTTCAAGAAATAGTTCTCTATGAGGATTGTGGACTTTGAGCAATCTAAGTCTATTTATCAATTTGAAAGATTCTGCAGTAAGCTGCGATAAATTAAATGTACATTTATCTAGGAATAAATTCTCCTCGATTGCTTATGCCTCGAAAAATATAAGAGACGAGTAAAAAAATAGAAGATAAATTAAACTTAATTGAGTTATATACATGACTAATTAATTCCTTAAAAATTAATGATGCGATTGAAGCTTCCATACGCACATATGCTAAACAAGTTCATGTATTTGAATCTTACCATATTTTGCTAACACATCATATGCACGAGTCCCTCAATCTACTCCTTCTTCCAGGATCTTCAGGGCATTCTCGACGAATGATCTCCCAACCCATTTGTTGTATTAAATCGTGCATATCTAGCATGTTCTTTGAAATAGTAATGAGGCATCTATCTTCTAGATTTGTTATTCCATGCTCTGCATAAGGGCCCAATATTCTAGAAACAAAATATTTGTCATTCCCCTTGAAAAAACAAGCAATATCCAAAAATATCCTCCGTCATCTACATCATCGAGTCCGTCAAAACTTATTTTAAGTACATTGTAGATTTCCATGTGGGGTGTTGTTTTTAGCTTACACAGTGCACTTTCCCATTCACTTAGTTTCTTTCCAGAAAGAGAAGCACCTAAAACTTTAAGTGCTAATGGGAGGCCCTTAGCATAATCTACAATACTGTATGAGAGGTTCTTATAAACTTCTTCAGGAAGATTTTGTTTAAAAGCCCACAAACTGAAGAGCCTAACAACCTTCTTCCTTTTGTAATTTGGAACCCCATATGATATATTGGCTCCATATCGAGTAAAGCACTTGTTTTGCTCTCAGATGTAATGATGATGGTACGACTCAAACCATAATCCTTCTCTCTTCACTCAAATATTCTAGTTGTTTAAGTTCATCTACATCATCAAAACAACAAGAACTCTATTAGAGCTTCGAGACACCTCTTTATCATAATGGTTCCTTCATCAATATTGCTTATTCTCGTAAAAATTTTCCCTTCGTGATACCATGAAGAAGGTTCTTGTTGTAATTGAAGTATATCACTTTTGGATCTCTCTTTGATGTTTCTAAGAAAGCTACTACTTTCATATTGATGTGAGATCTCATTATAAATAGCCTTGGCTATGGTAGTTTTACCAGCCCCACCAATTCCATATATCCCAACCACACTAACCTTATTCAACTCCGTGTTCATCAACAATTTCAGTTTTTTCAAATGAACATCAATGCCAACTACGCTCTTTCCCACATTTAAAGGTTGATTGTTTAATCTTTCTCATGATTATATCAATTTCCTTGACAACCTCGCCTCATACTCCAGAATCATATGTAAATTCAAGTACAATGTCAAGTTAGAATGAGTTATAAAATGATGAATGTAAATAAATTTAGTCATGCAAGATGATGTTTGATATTATTGAATTAACAACAAGAGAATATAAAATGACCAAAGGGAAAGTGGTGGGGTGCGGAGGGGAGTGAGGGTGTCGAGCCAATTCAATTATTTATTTAAACTTCACAATTTGCTAGTATCGAATCGCAATGTGCTCTCTATTGCAAATTTTAACTCTTAATGGTCGAGTATTGTTTAGTACTGCTTATGTGTGGGAGTAAGCTAATAACTTCTTTAAATTTCATTTCATAAAATATCGCTTATAAACTCTTTAATTGTAGTTGTCTTTGTGGTTTTATTGACATAACAATACTTACTGTCACAAGGATTACATTCTTAACCTATCAATTAATTTTACATTTCCAAAGAGGAACGAGGTATGCTGGGTTCAATCTAGAAAAATTCTTGAATTCATTGTTGATTATATAAATATGATAAAGGAAAAGCCATGTACTTTATAGAAAATTTTAAAAAAGTTAAAACTTTGATGCTATATTATTCGACCAACACGCTGAAAAATGGAAGTTAATATTTTATGATAACATTCTCATAATGAGATTCTCTATTCATGAGCTCTATTATTAAATAAAAATCATTCAAAAGGACATGATAAGAATGTTAGAATATCAGTATTATTAGGTAAAACTTTAATCCAGATGACCTTGAAGGCTAAATGGACATAATTGTTTTTTTCTTACGCTTAAAATGGATTTCAAATGTTAATCCCTAATATAATAAAAACCATCATGAAGATTACAAAAATGTTTGGCGTTGGTATTGTTTAAGGAGCACTAGCACTCAGAATTAAGACTTTTTGAAGTGAATATACAAAAAATAAAAACACACACACAAAAGCAAAATATATAAATTGAAACTCGTGAAATAAGAGGTAGAAGTATAAAAGTCTCGTAGTAAGTGAGATAATCCGCAGGTATTATGTACCAAGACCTCAGCAAAATAGGGTATTGATTAAAGGAGAATTATGTTTATGTTCATGGACAAAGCAAACAAATTAAAAATATATACCCAAAGGTATTCGAAAAGTACGTAAATGTTCTCATGTTCGTTATATGTCGCCCTTAAACCTTTGAGTCCCGTACCTAACTTTTTTTTCCGTATTCAAATATTTCTCTCTACCAGCCAATGTATCGAATGGAATACATGGTAAATCGATGACTCATTTTGTGAACGAGGAGAGGTGAAGAGAAGCATATATATATATATATATATATATATATATATATATATATATATATATATACTTTACCGGGTTATCCACATGGCATCCGCATAGATTAGCTCCTTCTTTTCAAGGCGCTCCTCCACTTTGTATCATCTCCTTTTCTTGATTTGCATCTCTTTTATGGTAGGCAAGTGCCTCTCCGAAACTTCCCCGTTGGTTTCGTACATCAGATGGATCCACGTGGTAGAAAATCTATAGAACCATTCTTTCCGTTCGACTTCAATAATCTTGACAAGTTCCTTTAAACACCACCATCTAGAGCATGCATAATTTTTGAGAAACAATAAGAAAAATCTTTGTCGATTCTTCCATACGCCTCCGAGAGATCTGGATGTAATATCTCCTCCTTTCTCAAGTTCCTCATCGTCTAAGAAAGTTCGACCCATAAGCTCAAAGTGGTATGTGAGATTATCAAGAAATTCTTTGCATGTGTCATAAACTCTCTAAAACTCAAGAACACATCATAATTACGAGAAATAGTAGTAGAAGAAGTTGTGTCGGTAATCGTACGGGTGGATGAAGCCATGTTTGATGTCAAAGAAAATAAGAGAGGCTCTAAGGGTCCTCGGATGCTTACCACTATCGCTCCGCACTTCACCATGAAAGAAAATCCAAGCCTGGAGAGATCTCGATCACCGAAAAATAAAAAGCTTCATCTCAGCCAAGCACAAACCCAACGAAAAAAGAGATCATTAATCCCAAAGCGAAACTCGTGGATATATGTATTTTACCTGGAGACAAACTGATCGGGCGAAGCCAAGTCAAGCCACAAGACGGTATGGGCGACAGGCGTAGGCTGAAGAAGCAGGTGGCTCGATATTGCAAGGTCTCTCTTTCTGACCTTTCACATCAGAAAGGCAAACCTTCCCAAATCGACCACGCAATGTAATCTCATGCCACCCTTTGTCCCCAACTTTTTTGCCATAAAGATTTTGTTCGCTTTCCTTTGTTTTCCAACTATTTAATTTTTATTTCTTCACGTACATTTTTTACTTGCTTCAAGGCAGTAACAATCCAGTAATTAGTTTAATTTTTGGGTATTTTAATAATATATGTGTGACCCATATATGGTAGGTGTTAGCCCCTCGACTAGATAACACGAGTCCCGTGCGGCATGAGGGCGCTTCCTTGGCCCCATGGCCCGCCTAAGGGAAAACGAGCAAGGCAAGGTTGGGTTTACGTGTCCGAGGCACAGCATGAGCCAGCACGCACATGAGCCTAAGGCAAGGCACTTGGTCGATCGCCGCACAAGGTCGCCACGCACTCACGCCAGGGCCCGGCGGCACTCAGGCAAACGAACCGCAATAATGCTCGGCCTATATTTATGGGAAGAGAGTTTAAAGGCAAGCATCCTAACCAGCAGCACAAGAATTTGATACCTCAAGGAGTCCCCATGTGAAGGACTCTAGGCTGCAGGACTCCCAGCGGGAAGGACTCCTAATCCTAAAGGCACCCTAAGCGGCCGACTCCCAGGCGGGAAGGTCTCTCAAAGTGAAGACTTTCTGTGGGCGAGACACTCCCAAAGGGAGGACTCCTACCGTGGTGGAATCAAGGTGGTCGTGCACAGGAGTTTCCATTCACAAAGACTCCTAATGCGAAGATCAGGCAATAAGCCATTGATTTGAAGACTGTGAGTTGCAGTAGACTCTTAATACACTGTATCGTGATTGCCCTCGAAAGCATCTCATATAAAGGGCCCCGTGCCCACTGGGTTAATTCATATTCTCGAGTCGATCCAAAGAAAAGCATCGTTCCCCGGTGTGGGAGCCCCATGCTGAATGGCTCTCAGATTTTAAGAGCCTAATAAAATACGAGCCGGGGAGAGGCCCCGTAAGCCCTTGTGTTCGAGAGAATAGCTGAGGCACAGAAGGCCGGCCTACGGTTCCCTAGCGCCGCACACGAGCAAAAAGTAGGCGTGTGACAAGGGTATCGAGTCACTTCTGACACACCCAGGATGACTGGGCTGACGCGCTGCGTGAGCAAGTAGCAAGGATGTAGGCCGAGGTAGCACCTGTGTGTGTCCAGCCGACGCGGAGATAGGCACAGCAACTGAGGCGAACTCCACCCTTTCGACTCAGATCGCGATGCCGCCCTCGCGATCGACTCACAAAGATGAATCGGGCGAGACCCGAGAGAAAGCCGTAGGAATCCTGATGGGGCCTGGCCCCATGACCGAATGCGTACCATGACCGAGGAATTCGGTGAGCGGATCAGATCTCGGTGAGGGAGATCGTGTCGCCGGCGAGCAATGGTGCAGGCACGCCTTATCCGCCGCAGCATCCGCCTCCCCGCGGCGTGCGAGCACCGGTTTCCAAGACTTTTGCGGCGCTAACGCAAAAGACTCGAGAACTTCCTCCTGACATGGAGCAATATTTCATCGCCGTCAATACCGGGCGTAATAATGTGCAACGATAACCACTATGTATTTCGATGTGATGCGTTCGTGGCACCGTAACGAAGCCACACGCCGGGCCGACCAAAGATCGAGTCGGAGATTCTGCGAAAAAGGAATCAAGGATCGCCTACCCACGAACACGCTGATGGCGAGGAATTCTCTAAGAAATCGCCAGACGCCTCACCGTAGATTATGCAGCGAGCGAGCTCATGATCCCTGACATCAAGGACATGTCCGAAGCAGATGCCGTTCAACCATGTCCTGATTGCAGATGGGCTCAACCGAATCGAGGAGGCAAGGTGTCCAAGATCAAGCCAACCATGGCAACACGGATCGCCTCCGACTACGTAGTGACCTTCCCCTCTACTCCCACCCAAACAAAGGCCAGCAAAGAGTCGAACCTAAGTCGATGGAAAGCCTCCAAGAGTGGAGGCAAGGGCTGGGTGCCAGCCACAGGCTATGCAAGCTAAAGTGGGAGAAGGACTCTCACAAGCTACCAGCCGTCTGGATGCTTTATCCGCGCACGCCACATCGAGCGAGTGGATCGCCCCAAGAGAGAAGCTCAATGCACTCGTGAGTCGAAGAAGGGGAAGATAGCGAGCAGCAGGCCCCTACCGCAGCCAACCCTCTTCAGCCAGAATGCGAGCGCGCCGAGGCGACTCAGCTGCAGGATCGACATATGTTGAGTTGCCGACCGAGGGCGCAAATCGCGTATCGCAGATGCCAAATGGGCAACCCACAATTTCGTATCAAGGGAAGCAAATTCAGACTATTTAAAGCTACAAAGATTACAAAGAAGCTCAAAGTCGTAAATGTACTAAGCACAAGACGATGGTATGGCGAAGAACATGGCACCAGACATGGGGATTGAAAAGGTACGATAGACTTCCTGTTCCTTCGATGATTTTGATTTCATTAGGCAACGATTTCTTCCAAAGAGCCATAGCCTTGTCGCCGCACTTGAATGGACTCCGTTGATCATGGATGAGAAGCAAAGCAAGCTGCGTCTAAGATCAACGCCGCCAAGCAGACCTTCAGGAGAAGACCTGTCCGCCTCGCAACTGAGGCGCCCGGCGGCTGGTGAGCACACATATGCTCGCGCAGCAATGATCGAGACTGCTTCGCATACAAGCTCGCAGCTGCCGCATGCCATACCATACCGAGGAGATTTCACATGTTACGCCTCCCGAAGTTGCCCAAGAAGCCGCCACCGAGAAGGCGTGACCTGATCATCGATACAGCTCGTGCTGTATCGACCTCGCTGCTCTATTTGACAGTTCACTGAGCTGAGAGAGCGTGAAGCGCTGGATTCGGAGCCGGCTGGGATGCGCTGGCTCGGGTCTGTACCTCCAAGGCGCCGTATGGAGCACTCTGCACAAGCTTTAAGAAGCAAGATGGGACGCTTTATGTGTGCGGATTAACCGCACCGACAAAGTCACGATCAAGAACAAGTATCCGATACCTTCTTTGGCCGCGTGAGTCGCTCGACGACGAAAGCAAGGTCGAGTACTTCACCAAGCCAGACTTATGACGGATATCGCGCGCGCGTGGTCAGGCGGGACGAGGCAAAAGACTACATGTGCAACTCTTTATGGAAGTTTTGAATTTTTAGTTATGCCTGTTTGACTAATGCTCCCGCTAAGATTTGGTAACCTCATGAACGATGTCCATTCGACTTCCCGGATTCATTCGTGCGGTATACTAGATCGACATGAAGGATCTACTCGACTTACAAGATCACGTGGTACACTGAGATGCGCTTGGATGTGACCGTGAGGCGTAAATCCGCTTGTATGTCAAGAAAGAGAAGTGTGAGTTTGCCAAACCGAGATCAAGTTTCCGGTCATCTCGATTTCAAAGTTCGAGATAAGGATGATGGTGCGAAGGTGGCAAAGACCGAGATCGGGCCGCCGACCAAGGCGATTGTGAATCATGACGTCTCTACTTTAGCAAACTACTACGTGAGATTTATAATCGGGCTATTCCAAGATGTACCAAGGTCTCCTACCTGATCTTTGAAAAAGAGAGGAAGTGGGAATGGATGCAAAGATAGTGCCAAGCCGCTTCTCCGTAAGCTCAAAGACGCGATCACCCCGCAGCCGGCAGACAGACTCCAGCCTCGACATGGAGTTGCCGTCAAGTGCACACTGATGCGCTTCTGACAGGCCCTAGGCGGAGTGCTGGAAAAGAGGGGCATCCAAAGAGCCTTCTGAGCCTAAGTTGAATGCAGCGGAGGAAAGGTACAGCGCCCATGAGAAAGAGATGACTGCGGTCATCCATTGCCTTGAGACTTGGAAGCACTACTGACGGAACTCCTGGGCGCGATAAGAAAGGATCGACAATGTTGCCAACACCTTCTTCACAACCTCACAGCCATCGCTACAAGTCCTCGATGATAAGAGTTCTCATCGACTTTGATTTGCGGTGGTGCACAAGCCGGTCGACACAAACTACGCTGATGTTTCTGGTAGGAAGGAAGTGGCAAGTTATGTGGAACGCTTCGGCCTGGGCCAGGATGTGATTTCAAACAATGAAGCTGGGGATCGAAGCCGCACAAGACTCAACGATCGTGCCGGGTAGAGCAGGAGAGACGGCACCACGAGGCGACATCGCTCGAGAACGAGTTGCTTTACTTCCGAGGAGGGAAGCTATATGTGCCTTCGAAAGCAAGCTGTATTGTGAGCCAAGGAAACACATGATACGAGACGGGTCGGGTCACCCGTAGGAAGAATCCGTATCACCGGGCACTGGCTCTTTCATCGCCTAAGATGAAGAAAGACGTGCAAGCATATGTTAAGACATGCCATGTTTGTCAAGTTGACAAGACCGAGAGGAAGAAGGAAGCGGGATTGTTACAGCCCCTATCCATTCCGGAGAAGCCATGGCAATGTGTATCGATGGACTTCATCGCTGGTTTCCAAAGCAGGGCTTCTGGATCGTTTCAGCGGGCGGTAGATGTGTTCTCAAGTACGCCGCCTTCATCCTACTCGAGCGAAAGTGTCCAACAAGAGGCGCGCATCTTCTTCGCAAAGAATGCCGTGGAAACACTTCGATGCCCAAGGCATAGTAAGCGATCGAGATAATACGCTTACGTGCGCGTGCCTTTGGGCCGAGCCGCTCAAGATGCGCGCTGCACGTGCTCTCGACGCGAATCACCCTCGCACCGACGGTCGACAGAGATGAATCGTACCGGAAGAGTATTCGCGCTCACTCGTGACAAATTTCTCTCGTAAAATTGGTCGAACTTCTGCAGCCGCCTCACTGGTCCCAATAACTGGCAAATAAGTTCAGCCACAAGTATTTAGCCTGAGGTAGCAACAGCCCAGCCACGTACGCTCGACGCATCGGGTTACGTAGCAACCCGACGTAGCTGTGAGCCCAAACAAGACAAGCTCAAGAAAGTCTCAAGCAAGGATTCGGGCTGATGAAGCCAGCATGCCCCAGAGAAGGCGCAGACGCATTTGTGCCAGGCATGCAACGTGGCGCGTGAGACCTCCGAATTCGAAAGGCGAGATGGTTCGTTGAAGTTAACTCGCATCCGGAAAAGATCAGAATGCGCTTCGTGAGAGGTTTGATTCCAAAATACGATGGACCTCGAAGTCGCGGGAAGCGCATAGTGAACGCGGGCCTACAAAATGAAGCTACTAAGAGAGGTCAAGCTTCACCCGACATTCCATGTAAGCTTCCCCTCAAGCCTTATCACAAAGATCCTAGTCCCGACGTAGTGCAGCAGCTTTAACCCGCCTATGGTTAGAGTCGAATTCAGCAAAGAGATTACGAGCATCCTGCAGGATAGGAAGAAGATGGGAACCGGAAGAACAAGTGACCGAATACTTGATTCATCGAAGGGGACGCCCGTCGGAGGCAAGCCGAAAAGGGTGCTACGTTATGGCGCTTGAAGACCGATCCTCGAGTATGCGCGGGCTGGAAGTCAACGAGGACGCTTGAATAATTTGAGCGGGGAGGGTTTGTTAGCCCTCGACTAGATAACACGAGTCCCGTGCGCACGCAGGCGCCGCCTTGGCCCTGGCGGCCCGCCTAAGGGAAAACGAAAGCAAGGCAAGGCTGGGAAAACATGTGTCCGGGAGGCACAAAAGCATGAGCCAAGCACGCACATGATTTAAGGCGCAAGTAATCCGGCCTGGACGCACGCTATTACACGCACTCACGGCTAGAGGGGGCCCGGGGCGTGGCACTGAGGCAAACTAATCAAAGGGGCGACCGTCGCCATTTACGGGCGCAGAGCCTCGGGGCGGCAAGCATCCTAATCCGAAGTAACAAGAATTCCTACAAACAAGGAGTCCTATGTGAAGGACTCCTAGGCGGGTAGGACTCCAAAGTGGAAGGACTCCTAATCCTAAAGTGAAAGACACTCCTGCTGGTCGGACTCCCAGCGAAGGTCTCTCAAAGTGAAGACTCCTAGCGCAGACGCATTCCTAAAGTGGAGGACTCCTACCGTGGTGGAATCGCGTGGTCGTGTAATAGAGTTTCATTCACTGGGACTCCTAATGCGTAAAGGATTGTGTCGTTTGTCGGGATTTGAAGACTAGAGTTGCAGCAGGACTCTTAGTCATAATTGTATCGGATTTCCCGAGCGCCCTATATAAAGGGCCTCGTGCCCATACTGTTAATTCATATTCCCTGGAGTCGGGATCCAAAGAAAAGCATTGAGCCCCGAGATGTGGGAGCCTATGCGAAATTGTCTTGTATTTTAGTAGCTAATAAAATACGAGGCCGGGAGAGCCGCCTCAGTTCTCGTTGCTCGAGAGAATAGTGAGGCATCGTAAGGTCGCTCTAGCGGGTTCCTAGGCGCCGCACACGAGCAAAAAGTAGGCGTGTGACAGTAGGCATGATAATGAGAAATCTCCACTTAAAATTAATAATGTTGAAAAACAAAAAAAATATGAAGAGAAATCTAATAAATGAATGAACTCCAATCTATCTTAAATTTTGAAGGGTTATCTTATTTGATGTGAGGAACAATCAAATGATATCAAATTTCAATTTCAACGACTAGATTTGAGGTATGGTGGTTTAATCTTAAAACTTTTAATTTTTAATTTTCAAAAAAACTATTGATGAATATGCTTCGTTAGATTGATGTGTGTCTTGTAATTAACGTTTGACAAGAGTATTCAACATAAGAAAATGTACTTGTTATTTGTGGGAATCCCATGTATACATATGTCAGCCCAAATGGAATGGGTAAATTTACTATTACTATCAGTAGTCAAAAGAGGCTGCGGGTAAAAGGAGAAATACAAAGAAAGGTATTGATTGGGAAACATCAATTATTAATAACATTTTGAAAATAGGGGACCCATCGACCCAACATCAGCACATCCCAATTGCCAAAAGTGGTGCATCATTTTCCACAACCTTGCCAAGTTTTTCTAACCCACCTGCTCCCTATTACTTTCCAAATCCTCCCCTTCTTGTCTGTCCGACCTATCATATCAAATCATTTTCTTATTAGACTAATTTGATTTTATTATTATTTTTTTTTTTTTTTGTTTTTAACATTGGTGTCCAGGCTACCTCGTGGTCATAATCTTCTTCTCTATGTAATTTGATTTTGTTATTTTATTTTGTGATAACCGTAGGTGTTGAGGCCAACAACTCGCTCGCATTTCCGTTAATCTCGTGGAGTCCCCGAGTCAATGCTCATTCTGCCCTGCAAAAGCTTTACTTTAATGTCGGTAATATGAAATATATGAGCAAAAAGGTAAAATAAATCGTTCAAAGGATAACACCGTGCCTATGTCAACAACTGAGAAAGAAAATTTTCTATTATACGATAAAAAATATTAAAGACTTACATCATCGTTTATTCATGTTTCGCTATTCCATATATTCATATCATGAATCGTGAAATTCTTTGATCCATCGAATATTATCATTTTTCTCACATCGTTATACATCCTTGTTGTGACACCCCAAAACCTGAGGGTCCCGTTGACCACCGTCAACCTACTTTAACCCGTGCTGCCTCATATCATGGCACTCCATACTGGGAAGAAATGACCCAATAGGGCCTATCATCCATACTGGCCCATACTAAGTTGGCAAGACCATACATTTCTATAGACCCAAGAGTTACTACATCACTTAATACAAAACATATATTAAAACTGGGGCCTGCTATAATATATACATAAAACAAGAATCAAGCGCCTGCGCTCCGGCCCGTCATAATCCCGCCCCTCTAAGGAGTGCCATCCGCCCGCACTGGGTCCCGCACCGAAAGGGGGTCCCACAACGGTGAGCTAACGCCCAAGCAGATAAACCTACGCGGCTATTCACCTAGCGCACGCGTTGATCATTTCATGGTCAAACCAACAACCAATCCGTGCATACATGTTGTCCTATCATGGAAAAATATACATGCATGTATGAGACGACACTCTACATGCCCCAAGTACCGAGTCAACCTCTGACCCACTACCCAATGCAAGTGCAAATGGGAAATCAATACCGAGTCAGTCTCGACTCCCATCTCACAACCCGTAGTCTATGTGATGTTTATTTAATCATTTTGTGTCTTTTTAGGCAAATGTAATCCTCGGTCTCACCGCGGCCCTTACACCCTCCGACATTTCAAGCTTTCACCTGTGATACACCGCTTCCAACTGTGTTTTCGTGCTTTCTTCACCTGAGGGGGGTATCTATCCCTTACTTGCTACGCCCAACACATTTCATTTTCCATTTTTTATTTAACACTGTGGAACTCAATTGGACTTCGTCCCATTCCCAAGCTCACACGATTCAACACCAAACGCAGTGCCAAATCAGTACCATGAACACACTTTCATGTAATGTGGTGTTACTCCACCAATGCAATTTAACTTGTGCCATCGCACTCAAACCCATGACCAATGTATGAAGACTCCCTACATGGATACCTACCGCCATGCACTATGTGTGTGCTATGAACACTCATGTCTAATGCACATAACATTTCATATATTTAACATACATGCGCCATGTTAATATTCCACATATTCAAATCAATACATCACATAAGTACGCACTACATCTTTTCTATCATCTCGGGCTTCATTCATGTCGACACATCATTCAAGCATGTATTAAAAATAATTCCAACCATTACTTAGCAAGTAATGCCATAATTCATGTTCTCGGTCGAGACATAGTATTTCGCCATACAACCCAATGCATATAATTATTTTAATCTTATCACATAATTTTACATGTTCAGCATCTCAATGAATTCATGGCAATAACACACATTAACCATTCATGGCCATAAATCCGGCCATGATTGGCCTAAGGAATAATCTGGACTTAGTCTAGAAAGTCTAGTTTTTGTAAATACCACACAAAACATCCAACACAAAATTAAGCCAGCTATACGCAGCCTCCCAAGCATTTTCGATATAAAACCTGCTCCGAAAACGGTTCCGAAACTTAACCGACAATGCCTCAACAGTCCGTGACCCAGCCTAATGTTCAGTCTACATTTTGGCTGAGCACTTTATCTTATTAAATTCTGTGACTCAACGAGCTCAGAGTCCAAGAACGCTACGAATCGGAGTTCGGATCGAGTTATGGTAGTCCGCTGACGCGGCCGACACCACAAGGGTGTGCGGAAATTTGGGCACACCCCGCTTGTTATTATGGTCGGATTTTGCCATCCCATAACATAATGTTCTATTTCGAAGGCCCGAACCCCAGAACCAAGCCCGACCATCACACACCGCCACAAACAAAACCAATAACATACAAATTCGCCCCGAAACTGATTAAAACCCGTAGGCCACACACGGCCCCTAGGCGTAAAATAACCAAGCAAGGTAGGAGGAAACCTCACCTCTCAGAGCGCAGCCTGCCTCACAACCGGTCCGCTTCACCGCGCAACACTCCTTCCTCTTCCTCTTCTTCTTTTTCCTCTCTTCTTCCCCCTTCCTCTTCTCTTTCTTTCTTTTCTCCCTTTCTCTCCCTTTCCTCTTTCCCTCCCTTCCTCCTTTCCTTTCCCTCCCTTTCTCTTCTCCTTTCCTCCTCCTTCTCCTTCCCTCCCCTTCCTTCTCCTCGCCGCCTCCACGGACCTGCCTCGGGAGCCTCTCCCTTGCTCCTACCAACAGCCCATGTGGGCCTTTATATGTGCAGCTGGCAAGAGCAGATGTCGACACATGGCATGCCATGTGTCACACATGCATGCCTTTGCCATAGACAGGACACACATGGCTTGCCATAAAGTCACTACATGCTTGCCATGTGTCACCACATGGTTGGCCATGTGTCATCCGCATGGCTCGCCATGTGTCGTCCGACACGCATTTCCTCGAAATACGTGAAATTCCGACTATCTCGGAATTCAATGAAATTTGACTGGGTAGCTAATTTTCACGAGAAAATTCCAACGGTGCAATCCGTTTTGTCATCCGAGATCTAGAAAAATCCCAACTTTTCTTTGGATTATTCCGATAAACTACCGTTTTGCCCCCTTTTTATCTGAAAATTTTAAATTTAAAATTTTCACGTTTTACACTCTCCCCCCCTTAAAATAATTTCGTCCCGAAATTTTCGGTGATACATATACATTCAAACACACATGCATATGCAACAATGCTTGAAATATTAATGACTAGAAAACGACCTTCCCGTCGAACAAGAAGGGATAATTGGC
>JAEQBH010004477.1:0-113456 GCA_016808115.1 Tetrastigma voinierianum | reverse complement strand
AAGCCCTCGCTTCTTTTCCCGAACTAGAAGAAGACTGACTCTCCTTCCTCTTGATACTACCACCCGCATCCCGAGTGCTCTAAGCATCCTCAATCTCTCTCTCTATGGTCAAGGCTGTCCTAACCATGGAGTCCATGTCCTGTAGGCGAAGTCCTACAATCCTGGCCCGAATGGACAACTTCAGCCCATTCTCGAATCTCGTAACCTTGGCCATGTCTGTGGCCACGTAATCATTAGCAAAACGGGATAGCTCCGTGAATCTAGCCACATAATCCATCACGCCATCGCCTCGCTTCAAATAGGAACTCCGAGCCTTCGCATGCCCGCAAAGATTCGGAAGTACTTTACCCATGAACAATTAAATCCCTCGCCCATGTCATAGCCTCTAGGTCTCTAGAGGTCCTCGTTTCTAATTCCACCATACTGGGCCTCACCCTAGTCAAAACATGTCAGTCCGATCCCGGGTCACGGCAATCCCATAGCCTCTAACACCTTCTCTCAACCTCTCGCATGAACCAACTGGCCTACCACCATCGGGTCTCCTCCCCCCCGTGAATGCCTGAGGATGACGCGCCTAAACCTCCGCCGAGGTTACTAGGACCTCCTGAGCATGCGATACCGCCCAGGCGATAAAGAGCCGTCGCGATACCTACAACCTCAACAAAGGCCTGCTGATCAAATACTGGTGGTGCCTGACCAATACCCCGTGGACGCCCTCTATGTCCTCATCCTCGACTAGCCATCTACACAATTCAATGGCAAGTTAAATTCCCATTTCAGTATCTCTAAGGCATAAACACAGCCCCGAGACACTATTCATATACAGATAATACAGTTCATATGCTATGTCCCTGCATTTATATACTATGTCCCTTCATTTTTCCAAAATTTTGTCTCATTTTATTTTATTTTATTTTATTTTTTTATTTAATTAAAAAAATATTTTCGAAAAAAATTTGTGATGAATAGTGTTCATGAACAAGAACCAAACAAAGGACTCAAACAGACCGAAATCCAAAAACTGGTCAAACGAGTCAAAGTGAAGGTGCACCCAACTTGGCCCAGCCTACGCACACAAGCGCTCCCAAGCGCGCACGCGTGCCGTGTTGTGGCGCCCCCAGCGCCGTGGCTCCCCCTCTCGGCCTTGTCGCGGCTTGGCCTGGCCATGTCGTAGGCCAGGCGGCCGTGTCGTGGCCTGGTTGGTCGTGTCGCAGCGCGCACGCGCGCTGTATCGCAAGACACGCCCAGTTGGCCACCCCCTCTCAGGTCACAATACACCATGGTGTATTGCAATACAATCCTTAGTTGCCATCCCTTCATAGGTCACGATACACTTATTGTATTGTGACCCATTTCCCATCCAAGCCAGCCTCCTCTCCTGTCACAATACACTTAGTGTATTGTGACACAATTTCCCCCAGCCATCAAGCACTCTCCTGTCACGATACACTCAACTGTATTGTGACCTTTACCCAAGCCAATCGCAGACACTAAGCCAATACACTAGGTAAACATGGACACACTTTCCGCCACTTCATTTAAGTCGTAATACAATTCTTCCTTATTGCAATACACCTCACCTTCCAGCTCCACTATGTCACAATACAATAACTCGTATTGCGGACCTGTCTACAAATTTCAATAAAGATGTCCAAACTGCACACTTCTGTCACGATACAATGGGTGTATCGTGACACTCATACCCAAGCCATCAGACACCCATTTCCACCACGCACTCTTTTCATTTCTTCATTTTTTTTCATTATATTCTGTTACCTGAAAATTCCAAAAATACATATATACATTTTTTTTTTCATTTTCCAGAACACTCAATAAATTTATAAAAATTTATTTTATTCATTTTCTTTAGTTTTACACACTACAAAAACCTTAGAAAATGATTTTCTTCATCTCAATTTTTTTTCATTTAATTTTGGACCATTTTGTCCAAAATTTCCTCAAAACCTCCTAATCTAACACTAACCAAATAAAATTTTATTAAAATTTTATTTCATTATCCTATAAACCAAATAAATTTATTATAATTTATTTCATTTATTTTCCTTTCCAAATTTCTTTATCATCAGAAACTCCAAAAAAAAATTTCTAACATATCAATGTAAGCACCACTCACAACACATAACAAATCATGTTATGCAACACCATCTCACACAACACCATCAATTCACATGATCACACACAAAACACACATGCAGTGTTCTAGTTTTGTCCCGTGCCTTCCTAGGTAATCTCATACCTAACTCTACATCGAACCACACCAAGTGGTGATCTTCTTATCTCTTAAAGACTATGGCCTTATCTAAGTTTCTCTCACTTATGGATGCCCAACCTCGAGCCCCTAGGTATTCAGATAATCTAAGCTCCTATACTAAGCTTTGAAGCCAGATCAAGACTAAACTTATAACTACACCCACCGAGCCCCAAGGTAATCAAGCACTTTGCTCGATACCGTCAGACGCCTCCATTTCCCGAGGGTCCGCTGAATACCCACAACCCGCACATCGCTGCGGAACGCTGGGTAAACCACTATTCACAAAATCAAGCAGAAATCTCCCTTTGTACGAGGAGCTCTACCCAAATACAAAACCCGTCTCCAATCGACATCGAAGACATATACATGAGGAAAACGGCCACTGGGCCCATAAACCAACACTATCCAAATAAATCCTAACCATATACAATAGTTTCAAGAGGTAATAAATTATCCTTATACAACATATATCAAACTTATAGAGTTCTAATAAATGTGTACATAACAAAACAAAAGCCACAACTCGACTTTCTTCTAAATCGACTCTAGGATGAGCCGTCTCTTCGAACGCTCCTAGTACTTAAAATATGTTCCTTGACAGGTGAGCTATCGCCCAAGAGTGGAATCACCCTAACGGGTTACCCCCACCTATGCATATGCAATGTCCCACTTAAAACACCCATTCAAGCAAATTCGTGATCCTACTTTGAATGTCTAAATGACTAACCTGCATGTCTCAGTCCTCATCGACTTCACACCCGCCTAAGCCACGACAGAAAATATCGTTCAAAACAAAACTTGTTGTTCTTGAAAATACACTACCGAATGCTCCAGAAAATATGGACTACTCCGGGAGGCGTAATGTGGCCGAGAACCTTCCAAAACACATACGGGCTCCTCCGCAATTGCAGGACCATCTCTCAACACCATTCTCCGGAAAATCATCCCGTAAATTCTTTCGCAACCATGCCTGCCAAAACTTAGTGTCATGCACTCACACCTAATTTCTAGGTTACCCGGTGCATATGAAATGCATTATGCCATTTCAACCAATATATATAACACATGCAAATATATCATCATGCATATATTTACATAATTTAAATCACAACATGTTATATAAATTCTCAATACATTACACCAAAAATTAGCTCACATGGGCTAATTAGCAAACACGAAATTCAATTTAATTACTCAATTCGCCACATTTTCCCAAAAAATATATTTCATAAACACTATTCACATGAACAGTAAAACCCTCGGGTTACTGTTCACGGCCAAACACCCAATCATCGGTTTCACTTCGTGAACCTGAAATCCATGGCCATTTCCGGCCTCATACACACCAATACACAATTTATTTCATAATTTATGAAATAAACACCCAAACCAGCCCCAACACAATCACGGACTGTCCAATGGGCAAAAATTCTCACACTTCGGTCCCAAGTTTTAGGACCAATCAAACGACCGTTCAAGGCCTCAAACCAACCGAAACATTACAAAACACTTAAACAAAGTGTAACTTCAAGTAGGATAAACCCCTAATTTCACGAGTTTGTCGAACCCTAAAAAACCGGTACCACGGCCCTCGCCAAGGTGAGAACAGTTTTCCTTTTGTCCCGACGACTTCGACTATCGGACGCCTTAAACCTAGAGAAAAGTCACTCACTCTTCACTCTAAAAACCCAAACTCAAGCTTACTGTGAACCCGTTTTCCTCCTTCACATTTTTCTTTCCTTGAATGTAAGAGACAATATACACTTTTTTGTCCTATAATCATTTAAACAATTTCAATAATGCCAATCATGTCCCTTAGCTTGAATTTCGACATTCGCACTATCTTACCGGGCCCATTTCCATCATCTCTCTACCTAAGCAACTTATGTCACATGATTACATGTTATATGTGACTGGCCACATCAAACGCCGCTTTACGAACCCAAAACTCGATGCCTCGAAAGTGCAAATTCTCGACGGCCCCATAATTCGACAATAAAATTCGAATGTTACCTAGATTTCACGAGACGATTCCAACTGAAATCCAAGCCGTCACCGAGATCTAGAAAATTTCTGGTTTTAACCGGAATTACGATTTTGCCCTTTTTCCGTGAATTGGAATTTTCTCGTCTACAAAATCTATAGCGCTAGTTTAAAAAAACTAATTTTTTTAAAAATGAAAATAAAAATTTTTGGGGCTAATTAGATAGTGACATGTTGCATTTTTTAACTAGACACTTCTGGTGGCGAACCGTTAGGATAAAGGACCCATAAACCTAGTATTATTCCTAGTTAATCGGTATGTGTGAATAATTAAAGAAGATGGGCAAACTAGGGACTATTCTTGTCAATTTTCCTATTATTTTATTATACATGAAAATTTTTTACTTTATTTTTAGATAAAATGAACTTAATTATTGGATATATTAAATTTATTTATTGAGATATCAAAGAAATTTTTTTTATATTATTTTATTGTATACTTTATAGAAAAAAACTCTCATGGGTTTATGGATGCAAGAAAAGACCAAAGAAAATTATGGTTCTAATTATGCAATAAAATTTAATATATCAATGATATGTAAAAACAACAAGTTTTTTACATTATGTTCCTAATTAATATATAGAATAAAATGACTATTGAGTTATAAAATTTAAAATTTTGTGTATGTTATCACTTTAACAAAATGACACCATAAATCTAAAATAAAATAAAAATCAATGTGGTGACACTTTTCAAAAAATTATACCATATTCTAAAATTAGCACCATCTAGTTACTCTAATACAAATTTGTGGGTTTCATATGGTGTCACTTTTCAAAAAATGACACCAGAATCTAAAGTGTATTGCCAGGACTCTCCATTCTTTCTGGAAGTCATCATCTTTCTATCTAAAGAGGTTTGTTCTATCTCGGGTTTCTATACTCCCACCGCCTTCCTAGAAATACTCAACACGTTATTTTCAATTATTCTAAGAATTGGTTTAGGGAAAATAAAATTCAATAAATTTTCTACAATTTGCAGAGAAATGACTTTGATTCACAATGTTGTTCCATCTCGCATCTCGCCTGCCGGAGACTCCCTACTATAGCACAAGCAATTGCGATGCTTACTTATCACCTATCTCCGTCCCCACTTGGAGAAAAACTAGAGAAATTAATTGACTTAATTTTGTAAAAGGTGGCCATAGAAGATGCTTATTCTACCTTAACCATGGAATCTTGTGAGATTCTTACCGAAGATGCTCCTAAGCTCAAAAAGGATGAGCACGGCATCCAAGTCATCAATGTCAGGATGCTTGGAAGATCCTACCTTCTATTCAGAACTACATCATGAATGCTTTAATCAGATTTCTTTATGCAAGGTGGTCTATATAAGAAAATAGCTAAGGAGCTATGGGGAATCACTAGATCAAAAATATAAAACCAAGGATGTCAGCTATTTGTCGTGGGCCATTTTCTCGACATAAAATGGTAGATTCCAAGACCGTGGTCAATCAAGTCTAAGAACTTCAAGTAATCCTCCATGAGATACATGTTGAGAGCAAGATGCTGGAGCGAAACTTTCAAGTTGCACTATAATCGAGAAGTCGCCCGGTTTGAAAAGACTTCAAGAATTATCTCAAGCATAAAAGAAAAGAGATAAGCATCAAAGATTGATTATTAGACTTATCAAGAAGACAACTTAGGATTTGAGAAGAAAAAAGTACAAACCGGGTAAGGCTAAGGCTAACTTTTTGAACATGGTCAAAGTTCCAAGTTCAAGCAACAACAAAGGAAAGGCGTGAAGTTTGAACCTAAAAGGGGAATTCTAAGAAGCAAAGTTCCAAAATAAAATGCTTCAACCGTGGGAATCATGTCACAAAGCTTCGTGATTACAACCGCCAAAGATAACAAACCTAAGGAAGCTTAATGGTGAGCCATGGCATCACCTAGGATGCATCTAACATTCACCTTCAACAAGACACTGAGGTGGGTGGAATCCAATCCTAAGGGATGGTGGATTGACACTAGTGCTACTGACCATGTGCACGACAAGAAGATGCTTCACTTTTATGAACCAATTGAGACTGTGGAAAAGATGTTTGTGGGGAACTGTGTCACTTAATAAATCAAAGGCCAAGGAAAAGTGGTCTTGAAGATGACATCTAGGAAGGAATCCACTCACCAACGCTTTCTTTATATGTACCTAAATCGCAAGAACTTGGTGCCGGGTTCATTGCTGAATAGTCATGGGTTTCGATTGGTGTTTGAATAAGATAAATTGGCTTTGTCAAAGAGTGGAATGTATGTCTGAAAAGGGTATATGAGTGATGGCATGTGGAAACTTAATGTAATGACTATCATTAAGTCAGATATGAATAACACTAGTACTTCTGTTTATATTCTTTAGTTTTCTAGTCTATGGCATGGTAGATTAGGACATGTTAATTATGATACATTGCGTAGATTAATTAACTTAAATCATATACCAACTTTTCAAATTGATGCAAAACATAAGTCCAAACTCAGGTTAAGGCAAAACTAACCAAATCATCTTTTTAAAGTGTTGAAAGACACACTGAGCCTTTTGACTTAATCCATAGTGATATATGTGATTTGAAATTTGTACAAACAAGAGGTGGTAATAAATATTTTATTACCTTTCTTGATGATAGCACCAAGTACTTTTATGTGTACCTACTCAAAAGTAAAGATGAGGTGATAAAGAAATTTGTTCTTTATAAAAACGGTTGAGAATCACTCTCAACAAGAAAAATTAAAGTGCTAAGAAGTGATCGAGGTGGTGAGATGAATCACCATTTGTTGATATTGGTGCTCAACATGGGATTTACATGAAAACATAGCACTTCACCAATCCAATGGTGGAGAAGCTGACAAAAGAATAGTAATCTAAAGGAAATGGTGAATGTAATGTTGATAAATTCTAGTCTACCATAAAACATGTGGGAAGGCTTCTCATTTTATCCAAGCACTACTCAATAAGGTACCTAAAAAGAAAGCAGAGAACACTTCATATGAGTTATGGAGAAGACGATAGCCTTCCTATAAATACTTGCGAGTGTGGGGATGTCTTACCAAAGTGGCAGTTCCTCCACCTAAAAAGGTGAAAATAAGACCTAAAACTATTGATTACATTTTCATTGATTATGCATTATAATAAAAGATTTATCGATTTCTTATTCATGAATCGAATATCCTAGAGATTCACAAGAACATGATAATGGAATCGAGAAATGCATCATTATTTGAAGATGTTTCCATGTAAATCCAAAGAAGAGCCACGCCATTGAAACGAAAAGTTGAGACTATTAATGGAAAATACTTAAGATCAAGATGGTGAGGTAGAACCTAGACGTGGCAAAGAGCGCGACGTAAAATCTTTTGGTCTAGATTTTCTTAAGTATGTTCTTGAAGGGGAACCCCGGACTTTCAAGGAGGTAGTGAACTCTACAGATGGTCTCATGTGGAAAGAGGCTATTAAGAGTGAAATTGATTCCATACTGCATAACCAAACTTAGGAACTAGTGGATCTTCCACTAGGTTGTAAACATCTAAGTTCCAAGTGGGTGTTCAAGAGGAAAAGGAAAGTAGATGGATCAATTAACAAGTACAAAGTAAGACTTGTGATCAAAGGCTACAAACAAACTGAAGGCCTTGACTATTTTGACACATATCTTCCAAAGGACGAATAAATTCCATATGATAAGGCTTATGATTTCGCCTTTAAGAAACCTCAAGTATATCAAATGGATGTGGATTGGAAGCCTTCTAATGTAGATTTAGATGAAGAAACTACATGGAGCAACTTAAGGGTTTTTCTACTCCGCGACAAGGAAAGAAAGTCCGTAAGTTAGTCAAACTTTGTATAGGCTAAAACAAGACCAAACACGGCATGGGAAATTCGACAACGTTATGATGTCATAAGGATTCAAAATCAACCAATGTGACAAGTGTGTGTATGTCAATGATACAAAACATGGATATGTCATTATATGTTTGTATGTAGATGACATGCTTATTGTCAGCAGTGATGATAAGATGATCATATCTACTAAAAATATGTTGAATTCAAGGTTTGACATTAAAGACATGGTACCTGTTGATGTTATATTGGGAATAAAACTCATAAGAACATTGATGGACTCATTCTGTCAGTCACATTATGTTGATAATATTCTTGGAAAGTTTACAAAGACAATTTTGGAATTAAGTAAAACAACTTCGCTTGATGTAACACTACATCTATCTAAGAATAAAGGAGAGGTTTCTGCTAGGACACTCAGAGTAATAAAGTACCGATGTACCTAATGAGTTGTACAAGACCGCATAGCCTATTCGGGTTAGTAAATTGAGTAGTTATACGAGTAATCCTGGAGCTAAGCATTGGTAAGGAATCATGAGAGTACATACATTTTACTCTTGATTATTGGCTACACTATACAAGATATTCTGTTGCACTTGAAGGTTATAGTGATGGAAACTGAATATCAAATGTTAAAGACTCAAAATCCCATAGTGGTTATGTGTTTACACTAGGGGAGAGCTAGTCTCATGGAAATCCTCAAAACAAACTAAGTATCTATATCCACGGAGTGGAATCCTCGAGTTTATAGCACTAGATAAATGTGCGGAAGAGGCTGAATGGCTACGCCACTTTCTAGAGGATATTCCAAGGTGGCCAAAACCTGTGCCTCCAATATGCATACATTGTGATAGTCAGTCTACTATTGGTAGAGCACAAACCGGTATGTACAATGGTAAGTCTAAACATATTTGTCGTAGACACAATGCCATTAGACAACTATTTCAATCAAGTTATCTCTATAGATTATGTAAAATCTAAGGAGAACATCACGGCTACACTAACCAAAGGGTTAAACAGAGAGTTAGTTGAAAATTCATTGAGGGGAATGAGACTAAAGCATATAAATGAATAAGTTGATACAATGGATCCCCAACCTAGTTGACTGGAGATCCCAAGATCTAGGTCTCGAAGGACAATCCAAATTATAAAGACTTTAATTTGCTCACTGTGGGATCTTCCCTGTCGCATTCCTATGATGAAACTCCTATGCCTGTAAGGAAGCAGGTTGCCATGCTTTTAATTATCTCTATGCATTGGAAAGAGTACGAGCTACTCCTAATTTAAGATATCACCTTGTAAGAGCGAAGGGATTGCTTCAAAGGAGTTGAATAGACATAATTCCTATTAAAATTCAGGAGAACCAAGCTCATGTTCATGGCCAAAACGAATATAAGTAAGAAATGGGAAATGTTAGGAAGATTCATGTGTGAGGTATGTCATCATCTACACAAATGATAGAATCCGCTCAAGGACATCGTATAATGCTTAGGTTAGTGTGAGTAAACATATTTACAAGGCCGTACTCAGTGGTACCACCCACTTCCTATACAGGTTTCAACCGTTGTACTCTATCACTTCTGAATAGAATCGCTTTGTCTTGCCTTGGGTGTCAATCGCATTCATGTGGGAATTGTTGGATCCTTATCCTTTTTTATCTCGAGGACATTGATTTTATTTGAAATCCATGGATAAAGGAATTTAAACTACTCATTACCTTTTATGAGCTGTTTAAATTCCCTAACCTTTGAACTTAAAACTATTTAGAGCTTCATCGCTCTTTGTTCTTCCGTTCATCTTCCTATGCACTATTTATAAGTGTCATGATATCCTTTGAAAACAATCCCATAACTCTACTCAGTTAGGGCTCCGTCCTCTCGCCGCGCACAGCAACTCGATGTGAGCAAACCTGTCTGAGCCTGGGCTGTAGTGGTGCAAGGTGCTTTGTCAATTACTATCAAGTCATTTCATCCCGGGAGACAAACGTCTGTGATATTCTAAGCAATCGTAAGAGATGACGAATTTGTTTTAAGGAGATCGTGACTCCTCACAAGACCCGCGCTTTTCGATCTATGACTAAGACTTGCTTTTTTCACTGAATGTTCTTGTAATTTTTTTCTCTCCCTCTTCATTTTTGTTTTTTGTTTCCATGTATTTGCAATTGCATGTAATAGTCCCTACACCACCAAATAGCCAAAGTTTGAACTACTTCCTGGTTCACCCAAGAACTTCATAATAAATATCTCAAATCTTTATCGAACTTGATCTTTGAAGTAGCTATCTACTTGTAGAACACTTTGAGATATGGACAATCTTAAACCCAAACATAATTTACTGTAAAGTGCTTTCTGCGTGTGAAGATTCAGAGAAGCGGTAAAGGGAACATGTATGTCCCCTTTTTCTGATGCTAAGTTCATGTCTCAAAATTATGTTACATCTTAAAGTAAATGTTCACATTATTGGTATAGAATGAGCCTGGATCACTGGGGTTTGGGGATACAAAGGCTTCATATTGGGTTGTGTCAATGCTTTTAATGTGTTCATTTGAGAAATCTGAATTATAATGAATTGCAAGAGTATTGAGGTGTTATCACAACTTTTGTCCTTATATTGCTTTCTCCGTAGCCATTTCCTCTACCGGCATGTAGGGGTGTAAATTAATGACTCATTCTAGTCGTTAGCTACTAATTAAACCTCGACGATAAATATTGAATTCGACCAAAGACTGAATGATCTCGAATAGCTTGTCAAGTTCGAGTGTTACAATACCCGAATTCCAACTATTCACGAAGCACCGGGAAAGCATTATTCATTAATCAAGTCAATTCTAATCAATTTTGAGTCGAGTTCGAAGCCCAACTAGTTTTAATAATTTCAAATACGGAAAAATAAAACTTCTCATTGAATTCGAATCGAATTTAAAATTCAAGTTTTTTAATTAGATAAAGCTCAACCGTATCAAATCGACCAACTCGATTACACCCCTACCCGTATGACTTTCTTTATTTGCTAAATAAGCGTTATTATATTTGTGGCGGACAGTCCACTTGGGATTAATAAATATATTATAATCATGTAGTATAGTTTTCTCTTTGAACTTTGTAGTCGCTTTGCATATGAGTTACACTCGCTCGCACACCTCAAGATTTGTTGCCCCTGCTTTTCCTTATGTCCACTTTCTTTATTTAGTTTTTATTTTTAAAAATTTATTAAAATAATTTGGAAGTGAAAATAATGTCTAAATCCACGAATGAATAGTAAACTATAATATTAGATTTTTATTTAAAAAAGCACAACATAGTTACCGATAGCGGTATTACAAATATTTTAAAACTTTTAAGTGAATGTCAGAATCAATGATTATGGCATTATTGTTTACGCATTCGTTTATACATTATTTGTATTTTTAAATTATTTAATAATTTTAAAAAAACTAATATATCCAAAGCTCCATTTTATGTTTCTAGAACATTTGTTCTAGAAATATCTCTGCACCAATATATCTTTATCTTAATCGGTGGTAGTTTCAAATGGGTCCGTTAGCCAGCCACCGAGTTGAAATGTATTAAATATTGAATTATTGGATTAAAGCCCATATTCATAAATTTTGTTATCATTTAAATTTCCTCGTGATAATGACATCCAATTTCTTCTAAATACATCAAGTCAAAATTTCATGTAAAACGTTGATATTTTCATTTCCACCAAGGATGCAGTTGAAATTGACTTTCGTATTTGTTTTTTACGTTTTAACAAAGCTAAATAGTTTTGAGTATTCATCTTATTCGCTTTTTAATTTTTATACGACCACATTGAATTTAAAAAAAAACTCTAAATGTAAGAAGTTCAAAATATTTACTTTTCTATTCGGGAAAGTCATTTTCCAAAATCGAACACCATCATCGTTTCAACAAGCAAGAATCATTAACAACACTCATTACATAACGTTAAAATACAAACAACTAATACTTAATACTGCTCACCATTAAAGTTCAGAAAAATTCTACTCTCACCATTAAGTAAAAAAATATATAAGTCACCTTAATGTTTATACATGTTATTCATCTGCCCCTTGAACTTTACTATGAAGTGCTTCATTTGTGTCTCAAAAAAGTAATAAACCGCTTAAAACAGCACACCATGCAAAGTGCAATGAGTCTGTTTGGTTACTATTTGTTATAACTGTTTTCTCTCGGCTTTGATAAATAAGAAGAACAAAAATATATGAACAAGTTTGATGACTTTTGTATTTGGAAAACATGGTAAACACGATAAAAACAAAGAAACCATCAAATTTAGAGAATATTAAGTAATTCAGATAACACCAAAATAATATTTTCTAAATTTTTAAAAAATAAGGAACGAACTAGGCCCAATGTGTCTTTACAAAACACTGTTTGCAACAATGCACATTTTATAAGGTTAATGGAAGAATTAGTTTTGGGATAAGGGATTGGTATTAAGATTTGATTATGAATCCTTTAAATTAGTAGGTACCTCATATATCTGCAACTAAATTTCAATCCGACATTATCGAGTACTAGTAGGACAGACTCAAGTGTTGACAATCCTGTGGAACTCAACCAATCGGATGGAAGAGAGACAATCCTGTTGACTTAGTACGCCCTTGAAACCCAGCAATACTTAATCATTGGACCATAGCCCTATATTCATTAAGGTTTTTACCATTAGCTATATATATATAATACTTAATCATTGACCATAGCCCTATATTCATTAGTTTTTACCATTAATATATATATATATATATATATATATATATATATATATATATATATATATCGCATAAAGAGAAGCCTTCTATACTAAAGTATCACTGTTTAAAGGTTTTTTTTTTTTAGTAACTTGATTAATGTCATTATGACATTAATATTTTTCAATCATGGTTCCACTTTCCTAGGTCCTGCCCAATTGATTGTATCATTATGCGAGAAGCTGCAAGGATTTATGTATCCTTTACGTCCTTTGCTTTGATCTTTTTCCTCGAGGATTTCACCTGATGCTTCGACAAATCTAAACTCGCTATGTACAAATGAATTGTAATGACCTTTTAGTGGTACTCTATAGTACTTCATACCAAAGATATAAATATATAGAACATAAAATTGTGAGATCGGAATTAAAAGTAACACCCAATATTATGTCTATAATAAACAAGGTTACAATACTATCACGCAATAAGGTAGACAAACCTAGCTAATGAGTACTCATATGAAATCACCATTCACAAATAGAAACATATGAATTCACATCGACATATAGACCTCCGTATGCTAAGAATAAGACGATCAAGACTAACGGCTAACTCCGCTTTTATTTTACGTACCATCACTCCAAATCTCAAAATAACTAACCAAGCCACTCAATTGGTATGGTGGGAGACGGTGGTTTCGGGTGGCTTCGTGAGGTGGTAGCTTCTCGACTGTATCGAGACGGCTTCTCCCTTTGGTGGTCATTCGATGACTTGGTGGCTTGTGCTCGGGATCTGGAGCGGTCTTTCTCTCCCTGAAAGAAGGTTCCGAAGCCTTGTTAGATGGCTTCAGGTTCTCGTGGTGGCTTCTCTCCGGAGGTGGTTTCAAACGGGTTTCGCAAGCCAGGTTCAAAAGAAGGCTTCTCTTCCGGGTGGTTTCCCGCATTGGCTTCTGGGTAGGCTTGTGTTCGAACGGGAAGTGGCTTCTCTTCTCGGGAAGCTTATGAGTTTTATTAGATGGTTTGTGTTCCGTGGCGGCTTCTTCCTGGGGCGGTGTTTATGTCCCAGCAGCCTCTCCCTGGGGAGGGTGTTAGCCCGACTAGATAACACGAGTCCTGTGCGGCATGAGGGCATTGCCTTGGCCCCATGGCCCACCTAAGGGAAAATGAGCAAGGCAAGGTTGGAAAAACAAGTGTCCGAAGGCACAAAGCGTGAGCCAAGCAAGCACATGAGGGAAGGCAAGCAAGAAATCCGGTCGGGACGCGCACAAAGGGCTGTCACGCACTCACCGCTGTGAGGGGACCCGGGGCGTGGCACTTGAGGCAAACTGAATCGGGGCGAATGTCACTATTTATATGTATTTCCACATGCAAACATCCCATCCAGCACAATAAGATTCCTGATAAACTCATGGAGTCCTATGTGAAGCTGACTTAAAGCGGGGTAGACTCCCAGTCGGAAGGATTCCTATCCTAGGCTGAAAGACTCCTAAGCGGGTCGGACTCTAGGCGGAAGGTCTCTCAAAGGAAGACTTTTAGGCGATGCACTTAGAAGTGACAGACTTAGGGCGGGGGAGACTCCACCGTGGTGGGAATCGGTGGTCAGGTAATACGTGAGTTTCATCTGGCCAGACTCAACGCGAAGGATCAGGCCGTCATTGATTTGAAGACTAGAGCTGTAGTAGGACTCTTAGTCATTATTGTACTAGGATTGCCCTGAGCATCCTATAGCGGGCCTCAAGGTGTCACTTTGGTTAATTCATATTCTGGAGTTGGATCCAAAGAAAAGCATTGAGCCCCGAGGTGTGGGAGCCTATGCGAAATTGTCTTGTATTTTAGTAGCTAATAAAATACAAGTTGGGGAGAGTGCCCCGTAAGCCCTTGTGTTCGAGAGAATAGTGAGGCATCGAGAAGGCTGGCCTAGCGGGTTCCTAGGCGCCGCACACGAGCAAAAGAAAGGCGTGTGACAGTTGGTATCAGAGCCAAGGATGGCCAACGCGAGGATGATTCGGTGATGCGCTGCGTGAGCAAAGTAGCAAGGATAGGCCGAGGTAGCACCCGGTGTGTCCGTGCTCGACGCTGAGATAGCAATAAAGAACTGAGGCTAACTCCACCATTTCGACTCAGATCGCTGATGCCGTCCTGCGACTTGACTCACAAAGATGAATCGATGGAGACCCGAGAGAGAGTCAGAGGGAAAATCCTGATGGGGTCATTCCATGACCGAACGCAGCCATGACCGAGGAGTTCGAGGAGCGGATCGCATCTCTAGAGGAGATCGCGGTTGCTGAAGCGAGCAAAGGTGCAGGCACGCCATCCGCCGCACCGCCTCCCGGCAAAGCGGAAGAGACCGAGCCCAAGACTTTGGCGGCGCGCAACGCAAAGACTCGAGAAATATTCTCCTCGGGACACGGAGCAATATTTCATCGTCAACGGTGAACAGTAATCCATAACCACTATGTATTTGACAAAGATGCAAAGCTTTGGTGGCGACCGTGAACGAGCGACGACGCCAAGCCAGCCGTCGACCAAAGATCGAGTCGGAGATCGGAAAAAGGAACTGAAAGATCAGTTCTTACCCACAAACACAGCATGGATGGCGAGGGAATCTCTGAAGAAACCGGCTAAACGGGCCTGGCCGTAGATTATGTGAAGGAGTTTAGCTCGCTGATCCTGACACGGGAGTGACATGTCCGGCGCAGACAAGCCGCTCAACTTCATGTCCGGACGGCAGTGACGGGCTCAAACTAATCAGGAGGCAGGGGGCAGGTGTCCAAGACTCAGCTTCTCACCATGGCGCCAAATGCGACCGCCTATCCGACTATTGAAAGTGACCTCTTCCTCTACTCCCACCCAAAAGGGAAAGCGCCACAACAAGGAAACGAACCTAAGTCGATGGAAAGTCTCCAAGAGTGGAGGCAAGGGGTCGAAGAAGCCGCTGTAGATACGCAGCTAAAGTGGGGGAGAGGGCGACTTCCTCAATAACTACCAGCCGCTGATGCTTTATCCGCGATGGCCACATCGAGCTGAGAGGGATTGCCTAAAGAAGGAGAAGCTCAATGCACTCAGAGTCAAGAAGTGGAAGATACGGAGCGCAGGTCCCTACAAAGAGCCAACCCTCTTCGCTTGTTGAATGCGATGCGGTCGAGGCGACTACGTAGGACCGATATATGTCGAGTTGTTGACCGGAGGGCAGAAAATTGTGGCATTGGTAGACAGTGGGGTGACCCATAATTTTGCATCAACAAGGGAAGTAATGTACTCCTGCCAAGCTGGCTTCTAAAGACGACAAGAAGCTCAAAGTCAGAATAGCTGCTAATAAGAGACGTGATGGTATGGCAAAGAACATGGCACCGGGACGTGGGGATTGGAAAGGTACGAGACTTCAAAGGTTCTCGATGATTTTGATTTCATATTAGGCAAACGATTTCTTCCAAAGAGCCAAGGCAAATTTCTTACTGGCCGCACTCGAATCTCGACCGGTTGATCATGGATTTGTGAAGCGCCATGCTTGTGGGTCCAGACGCTAGTCGAAGAGACCTTCAGGGGAGAAGACCTTGGTTCCATTCGCAACTCGAGAAAGGCCTTAGGAAGGGTGAGTTACACATATGTCGCTACAATGATCGAGACCAAGCCGACAAGTCGCAGGTGCCTCGATGCCATGTACCCCATAATGAGGAGATTTGCCGATGTTATGCCTCCCGAGTTGCCTAAGAAGTTGCCACCGAGAAGGCGTACCTGACCACCGATAGAGCTCGCGCCGTGGTCGAGACCCTGCCTGGCCTCCCATCTGATGAGTCCACCGTGAGTCGAGAGAGTCATGGGGCGCTGACGGAGTCGCCGACGCGGTCCGGTCCACCTCCAAAGCACCGTATGGAGCACCGGTGGTCGCTTCTCGTAAGAAGCAAGATGGACGCCTATGTGCGTGGAGCCACGTAACACAAAGTCACGATCAAGAACAAGTATCCGACACCTTGGTCGCGAGTCGCTCGATCGACACAGTCGAAGTACTTCACCAAGCCAGACTTTGCGCATCGATATTGGTAAGCGTTGCAATTATGGGACGAGGCAAAGACCACATGTGTAACCTCGGTATGGAAGTTTTGAATTTTTAGTTATGCCTTTTGGTTTGACTATCACCCCGCTACATTTCAGAACCTCATGAATGATGTCCCATTCGACTTCCCGGATTCATTCGTGGTGGCATACTGACTAGCATATAGCGATCTACGTACCGACTCTACAAGATCACGTGGTACACTGATGGTGCTTGATGTGACCGAGGCGCAATCCGCCAGGCGTCAAGAAAGAGAAGTGTGAGTTTGCTCAGACCGAGATCAAGTTTCTGGGTCACCTGATTTCAAAGTCCGAGATAAGGATGGATGGTGCGAAGGTGGCAAAAATTTGAGATTGGCCAAACACCAAGGTGACGTAACCGCGATCGCTCGGCTTAGCAAACTACTACAGATTATATCGGCTATTCCAAGATAGCCAAGGCTCACCTGATCTTTGAAAAAAAGATGGCTGAATGGATGCAGAGTGTCAAGTCGCCTCTGCAGTTTCAAAGATGCGATCACCCAGAGTCGGTGATTGACCGGCCTCGACATGGAGTTGTCATTGAAGTGCACACTGGCGCTCTGACAAAGCCCCAGGTGGAGGGGCCGTGTGCAAGAGGGGCATCCAGCCTCGAGAGCTCCGGGTTGAATGCGCCGAGGAAAGGTACTTCCATGAGAAAGAGATGACCGCGTCATCCATTGCCTTGAGACTCAGCACTACTACCGGGACTCGCTCGTAGTAGTGATCGACAATGTTGCCACACTCTTCACAACTCGAAGAAGCTTATCGCCAAGCAAGCTCGATGGCAAGAGTTCTCGCCGACTTTGATTTTATATGGTGCACAAGCCCGTCGACACAACCAAGTGGCTGATGCTTTGAGTGAGGGAAGGAAGTGGCAAGTTATGGATCGTTGAGCCTCGGGCCAGGACAGATTTCAAACAATGAAGTTAGACTTGAAGCCGCACAAGACTAACGTATCAAAAGTCGTAAAGGTGTGAGAGATGGCACCACGAGATGCATACCGCTCGATAATGAGTTGCTGTACTTCGTATGGAGGAAGCTATATGTGCCTTCTCGGCGTCGGTGACAGAGCCGTCAAGGAAACACATGATACGAGACGGGCTGGTCACCCAGAGAGGAAAGAACTTCGCACCGCCGCACCCGCTTCTTTCATCGCCTAAGATGAAGGAAGACGCAAGCATATGTCAAGATGCCATGTTCTGCTGACAAGACCGAAAGCTGGTATGGTGTCGGATTGTTACGCCCCGTCCATTCTCGAGAAGCCACGGCAAGGTGTATCGATGGACTTCACTGGTTTCCAAAGTAGAGGGCTTCGATCAGTTTTGTGGTGGGTAGATGTGCTTTGGGGTACGCCGTCTTCATCCTAACCCCGAAGGAAGTGTCCAAACTGGAAGAGGTGGCCACAAGATTCTTCAAGAATGTTGTGAAACATTTCGATGCCCGAAGACATAGTGCGATCGAGATACGCGGCCATAAAAGTGGTGTGTTTTGGGTTGAGTTGTTCAAGATGTGGGGCACTGAGTGCAAGTTCTCGACTCATGAATCACCCCTCGTGACCGATGGTCGATTGCAGGAGAGTGAATCAAGTGTTGAAGAGATTTGCGCCACTGGGTGATGCCCCTCGTAAAATTGGTTGGAACTTCTAGAGCCACCAGCTTGTCCTACAATCCGCAAATGGGTTCAACCACGTGTATGAGCCCTTTGAGGTAGCACGCAGCCTACCACGCACGCTCGATCTTATTGGTCACGTATAACCCGGGACGTGGGGCAGAGCCTCCAAATTACAGACAAGCTTGCAGGTAAAGTCTCTAAGAAGATTTGTTTGATGAAGCCGCAGACACCCTAGAGAAGGCAAGTAGACGCATGAAGAAGTATGACAGAGGCGTGAGACCCTGTGAATTCGAGCAAGGGGAGATGGTTCTGCTGAAGCACCTCGTATCCGAAAAAGATCAGAATAAGCAGCTTCAGAGGCTTGATTCCGAAATACGATGGACCCTTTGAAGCCAGGAAGCGATAGTGGAATCGGCCTACAAACCGAAGGCTACCGGAGAGTGTTGAAGCTTCACCCGACATTCCATGTAAGCTTCTCAAGCCTTATCACGTTGGATCCCTGGGGCCCCGACAGAGTGCAAGCAAAGCAGAACCCACCTATGGTTAGAGTCGAGGTTCAGCAAAGAGATTGCAAGCATCCCGGCAGATAGGAAGCACGAACCGGAAGAACAAGTGGACCGAGTACTTGATTCATTGGAAGGACGCCCGCCGCGAGGTAAGCCGGGAAAAGTGGTGCTACATTAGGGCGCGAAGACCAAGATCCAGTATACGGCTGAAGCTCAACGACGTTGAATACCTCTAGCGGGGAGGGTCGGAGCACTCGACTAGATAACACGAGTCCCGAGGCGGTACGAGGGCGCCGCCTTGGCCCCATGGGCCTAAGGAAAACAAGGCAGTCGGGAAAACATGTGTCCGGGAGGGCACAAAGCGTGAGCCAAGCACGACATGAGTGGGAAGGCGCAAGAACCGGCCGGACGCGCGACGTTGGCCATTACTAAGACTCACGGCTTTGTGGGCCCTCGGGGCGTGGCACCCGAGGCAAACTAATCATGGCGAATGTCACTATTTACGGGCAGAGTCTTCGGGCGGCAAGCATCCCATCCGAAAGTGCAACAAGGATTCCTTGCTGTTCAAGGAGTCCTATGCAGTAAGGACTCCTAGGCGGGTAGGACTCCCAGCGGGAAGGACTCCTAACTCTAGGCTGAAAGACCCTGCTTACCGGACTCCTAAAGGAAGGTCTCTCAAAGGAAGACCTCAGCGACGACCTCAGCGACGTGACTCAGGCTGAGCACCACTGGTGGGAATCAGGTGGTCGCAGTACAGGAGTTTCATTCAAACAGACTTCTAATGCGAAGCTGATCAGGTCGTCACTGATTTGAAGAGTAGAAAGGAGTAGACTCTTAGTCATTATCAGAATAGGATTGCCCTACATCCTATATAAAGGCCCGCGTGCTCACTTGGTTAATTCATATTCCGAGTTGATCCAAAGAAAGCATTGAGCCCTCGAAAAGGGAGCCTATAAATTGTCTTGTATTTTAGTAAAATTTAATAAAATACAAGTCAGGGAGAGTGGCCCAGAAGCCCTCGTGTTCGAGAGCACAGCGAGGCGATCGGTAAGCGCCGTCTAGCGGCTCCTAGGCGCACACGAGCAAAAGAAAGGCTGTGTGACGAGGGAGCCAGTGGTGCCTCGGTGTTGGTTAGCGGTTTCTCCACCGCTGAGGTGGCTTCGAAGTGGCGAACGCTTGGGGTAGTTTCCAGCGAGGGAGGAGGTGGTGAGAATCACCACCCCAATAGCAACACTAGCAACGAAGTGGGAGACATTTTGAGTTCAGACTGAGATTTCCTGTGAAGGATACAAGAATTAGGTGGCCTTTATAGATGACTGACCAGACATCCATCCGACACGTCTGGCGCTGATATCGACATAAATTCTATGGGTCCGCCTGCAGGCCCGTACAGAAGGTAAACTTGACTACTGGAGGTGTGTGTGATCACTGATCAGCAACTTTTGTCTTATATTGCTTTTTCCAGCAGCCATTTACATTTTTCTTTACCATGATTTTCTTTGCTGAATAAGGCGTTTTATTTCTCTGTGATAAACAGTTATATATTATAATCATGTAATATGCTTTTCCTATGGAATATGATACTCTTTCTTTAAATATTGTGCAGGATAATGTTATTCATGTCGTTGCTCCATGTCAAAATTCCCAGGGCAAACATTGACCTTTTCCATTTCCTAAATATGCTCATATCTGGGATAGGCAGTACATGATCTCTTTTAAGACATTAAAGTAGTAATTTAGATACTATTATACATGAAACACAATTATTTTATAAGTAAAATTGTATTGAATCACTTATTTGGCTATTAATTATTTATATCTTCTTTACAAAATCAATAGCTCAAACACAAGTTTCTTTGTTAACATGAGCCTTGTTGGACAAAATGTCTGCTAGCTTAGGGATCTACAAACCCTAGTAAGTGCAGCTTTCAAAGGTATTGTTGAAAAGATGCACACAGTGAATACGCATTTGGTAGAGTGCGACATCATGAGCCATTTAGACTTTTTCTTAATTTGAAACTAATGAATGCTTCAAAATTCTAAGTGACATTTCCAAATATTGGATTTCATTTCATCGATTTCTTAATTTCAAAACTAATGAATGCTTCAAAATTCCAAGTGACATTGACATTTGAATTCGGGTTCATCGATAACTGATGATCACAGAGTTTAATATCTGCAGTGGTGACCCATAATGATGGAGGTAAGAATAAGTAAGGTAAATTTTGCAAATTTTACAAACTTTGACTTCAACTCAACAGTTATTTCGGTGGGACAAAGTATAGCATTTGATTTCAAATCCATATAATCTAATTAGGAAATTTAAAAATATATATATATATCAATGGGGGCACAAGCTAAATCCACCCCTGATTTTCTACGCTTGGCATTAAAAGAGATTATGGGTATGTTGATTATAATTTTGAGAACCGTTTTTATCGAGAACAATCGTAACACGGAAAACAAGTTTAGTTCTTTTTTTTTGCTTTAAAAATATGAAGAATATAGAAAACACATACCAAAAATGATTTTAAGGTTAAAAACTATCATTTAAAACACTTTCAAAACTTAATCAAACACGCTCTATATTTTTTACTTTTTCTAGCTCCTTCTAGAAGGAAGGATGGAACTGTGTGTCATATTGGGGCTCAGTTCAAAACTAAAAGATATGGGCAGGCCCCATATCGTTTCACATTTCCTTGGGAAGGTTTGTTCTGGAAATATTTCATAGAAACATCTCTTTTTCTTCTTTCGTGGTCCCTAGTCTCCATTTCGTTAACAAGCCACTGAGCTGAAAAGGAAAACAAAAGGCAACACAGTTTGACTTCTTGTATTTATTAGTTAATTAAAAGGTCACTGGAAGTCATGAAATCTCCTTTGGCCTCTTCAGAGTTTATTCCAGCCTCTATGACCTAATAACCCAAGAAAATAAAAAATAAAAATAATAATAATAAAAAAACAGTCCTGTGGTTGGTGTTGAACATCAGCATCTCACATGTTAAGATTGAATTTCTTCATCTGCCACGAAGTATGCAGTTAAATTGACCTAAAATCCATGTGGGATTTGTTTAACATATAATGTTTGAATACTGTTGATTCATTGTGGAAATTAATAATACTTTGTAAGGTTGACAATTTGATATGTTATAAGGAGAAAAAAAGCTATGAACAAGCGTTGTCCATGCAAAGTCTATATGAAGTAGGTGAAATAAGATAAAATGTTAGGTTTGGTAGAGCTTTTTTACGGTTTATTTGAACTTATATTCTAACGTAAATACTTTTGATAAAAATAATAGGTGTTTGAAAGAACTTATAAAAATAACTTATGACCCTCTTATAAATCCATTTTAGCTTATTTTAATAAGAAACATGGAGAAGTTTATCAAAAAAAAGCTTAAAAAAACCTAAAAATTGATCATCTTAGAGACAAAATTGTCCTTAGGATAAATTATAAAAAAAAAAAAGGAAAAATATAAAACAAAATTTGAAAATTATAAAAATAGGTAAATTTTTTTTGAAAAGTTATATTAAAATAGGAAAAATAATGAAAATAATAGAAAATAACCAAAATTAAGTAAATTTTTGAAAAAATTATGTAAACAATAGGAAAATTTCACATATAATTAAAAATAGAAACAAGTTTCATGGATGATGGGAAGAATAAAATTGATAACATTTTTATTGATTTAGAATTTAATGCAGATTCTGAATATTTTTTTTGTTTCGAAACTTATAATTTTTTGTAATGATAGAAACATTAATGATGTTTGTCATTTGTTTTGGAAATGTTTATGATGATGGGAAGTACGAGTGATGTTTGATTTTATATTTGATGTTCTTTACTCATTATATTTATTATTGGATAAAAATTATAGACAATATTATGAGATACATATATTAATTTTATTCATATTAGGTAGAGGATAATGATTACTTAAAAGCCGCGCCAAGAAGTTTTATTCAGAGACCTCAAGGCCTACCTCGACACGCCTTAAATAACTACGACCCAGCCGATATCAATGCCTAATTTATAAAAAGTGTTCCAAAGATTTATAATAGTTGAAAAACCTACAATATTTTGTAGTTTTTATAACCCTTTGATGCATATAAACAAAATGAAGATAGAGAATGATTCACAATCCATTTTTATACTAGATTACATTCACGATAAACAAGCTAACAGGTGAATCTTACTTATTTTTGTTTATTTACTTCGTGATATATATATATATATATATATTATTAACTTTAGGTTTTTAGTTTTAAATTTTAAAAAATTATGACAAGTGCTTATTTATTAAAGCACTTCAAATTTGATAAGGTTAGTGATAGTCTTTCACTAATTTAACTGTTATAAGTTGTGCTAGCAATGCATCCAAATACCTTTTAAAAATAATGCATAAACGCTTTTTAAAATATCCATCCAAATACAAATAATTTATTGAATAAAATACTTATGATTTAAACTCTCATCTAATAGCTCTTATAAAATGAGTGTTTATGATAGTCTTTCAATAATTTTAACTCATATAAGTGCTTGTATAATAATGCATCCAAATACCTTGTAAATAATACATAAACGCTTTTAAAATATCCATCCAACAAATAGTTTATTGAATAAAGTACCTATGACATAAACTCTCATCTAATAGCTCTTCTAAAATAAGTACTTTTAATTGTTGTTTAATAAACATAGCCAAAGAGCACCGTGGAAACATCCCATGAAAGTGAGGCATACTATTCAATGCATCATCAAGGATAAATTACTGATTCTATTTAACAATAACAGTAACCAAGAGATGCAGCTGAGATAGTAACCACTAACATGAAAAGCGCTAACGAGTATGTGTGAGCGACTAAAAGAGTGGAGTGGCCTCTTTTAGTGCATTGGAGACAACATGTGGACAAATGAATATATAGGGCCTGTTTGTTTAATACGTGTTTTGAAACTGTGTTTTGTTTTGAAAATAAGGAAAATAAGAAAAACATAAAGAGCATGTTTGTTTCCCTTTTTTTTTTTTGTTTTTTCTTCTAAAAAAATACATATAACACAAAAAGCACTAAATTCAAATAGCAGTAACAGATTTTAGAGGCAACCAAAATGGCATTCTGTTATAGGACAATTAATGCAGTTTATTATCACAAAAAGATTAAATCTCACTCAAATCTTTACAGTTCAACCAACACTTGAAACTAGTAGTTTACCATTGTAATTGTCTGAAAATCCAAACCAACCTATCTCTACAACTTCTTCCATCCACCATGAATTACTGAACCAAAAGAACAAGAGACTATCAATGAAGAAAGCCTTCCTATGGTTAGATAATTTATATTCCAAAGTATTGAGAGTGCCCACTGGCTAGGCTTCACCAGCATAAACAGAGAGTTTATATATACATGCATAAAGCTCCAATCTTCAAGAGTTTAACCATTAACTTGAAACATAATTAAAGAAGTATCCAAAAAGCAAATCCCCTTCAAGTCCTGAAGCAATATATTACAACCAAACAAGATTATTGAAGAGCTCCATTTCGATACCCTGCAAGGAGATCATTTAATGTTCAGAACTTGTCTAATTCGACTTTCTCAGTGCCCAGCCAAAAGGCACAAAGTATCATCCAAATCAGGGCCTTGCACAATGTATGTTCTAAATCCATGGATTTCAATCTTAAGTTACTACACTCTAACAGATAATTTCTGTTTTTCCAAGTTATTACCCCAGAAATCGACCTCCAGATATGCCAATCAAAATATCATTCCAAGACAAATCTTTCAGCTGAAAAGACAACATTGTTGTATATGACATTCAACCACGACTTGAACTCAACAACCAGGGACAAGAATATAGGACTTCTACCAATCAGGCCAAGAGGAACTGGTGTATAAAAGGTAAAAGTTTGTTTGGGCTCTTTGTTTGCATAATACATGCAGCCTATGCAAAAATGATTCCAAACCAAGCTGCATTGAGTCAATGCGGGATAGGATGGGCAGGATTCCATTTGGGGTTTTGTCAAAAAACATGAGTGTCACATGACTCAACCTAGTTGCCCTCAATTCAAAAATCAGCGAGTCATATAGTATAAATCAGCTCCATCACTTTAAAGTAACAATATACATTCTAGCTAAAGTCACTCAAATTTTGTATCATCTTGTATAATTTTCATTCTTACCTATTTGATGTGCCTATAACATCTCATATGCATTTGCTCTTGTAAGATTGTCAAGCACTTAGTTAACTGAAAACTTTCAGAATTTAATCCACCAGGTAATACCAAAGTATTTCCATTCTAGACCAAAAGCACAAATGCAGTGGTGCTATTCATACTACAAAGAAACTTATTTTCCAAACAAGGAAAATTTATCCATATCCATTATCACATTAAAAAATTGATAAAATTATCTTCCAATGTCCAACCAGGAAACACAAAAACAATACTAATCCCTAAAAGGCTAACCAGGAAACCATAAAAATGTATTAAAAATATTTTGCAGAGTTCTCTCCAATATTACCTACACTTGCTTAGATGATGAGAAACTTAAAAGTCACAGAGGTTGTGAGGGTCTCCCACAGAGTCTTCAACCACCAGTGTTCACATATAAATATATATATATATATATATATATATATATATATATATATATATATATATATATATATATATATATATATATATATATATATATATATGTTCACATTCAAATTAAATAAAGCAGGAATCATTTCCACCTGTTTTGAGATTTGAATTACTTCTCCCAGGAATCATATACCAATCATATCATCACTGCCGCAGGGAACAAAGAGGAAATCCGCAATTTCAATTTATCCAACATTAAAAAAATTATTGAAAAAAAAAAAACAACCCTGAAAATATGGGTTGTCAGGAGGTAAATATAATATAGAAGGGGCTGACAACATTACATAACCAAGTTAAAGAAATCAGGTACTGAGTACCTTTGAGTTCCATGCTACAAAAAACAAGTCAGATGATAATTTTAAAGGCAATGGCACAGTGGAACCGCATTCATTCAAAAAACATTAGTCATGCATACAGGTATGGTATGCTATGCTATGCACTCATACTTGATCTCATGCAATCTAAATTCAAGGGTACTGTAAAAAATAAAAAAACTGTGATTACAAGCCCGTGCAACCAGATTTATTTTTCCTTTTTTTCCTCATATGCCAAACAACCATCTTCATAATTTCTAGAGTTCAGTTCATTCTGTCTTAAGACACCCATGGCAGAGAATTTGCCATTCAGCTAAGAAGGTGAAACTTCACATTGTTCACCCATTATCCATTTCTTTCTCCAACATTATCTAAATCATACCTAGAGGAACAATAATTGGAGTAAGAAGTTCAGAAAAAAAATCTAAAGATAGGCACCTTCACCTATGCAGTGGCATGAGTCCATCAACCTGGTTCCTAGTCCAGCAAGAATATCCATTCTCTGAAGATCTTGGTTTACATAATATATCATTTCCAAGAAAAAGCACAGGGCATAGAGTAGCCATAAATCATGAATCCCTGTAGAGATACATGTGATTAACGCCATGACTAAAATCAAAACAAATTCCTTTTTTTCAACACAAAAGTGACATAACAATTAGCCAAAAATAAATATTAGCAAAAAAAAAAAGAACCATCAGGAAGAAATTTTGTGCAATCGTGTTTGATAAGCTAACTAACTTAACATCATGTTTTGGAAATCATGCTTCTACAACAAACAATGCCCAGAAACTTTTTCTATATGTATATTCATATATTAGCTGTATGGAGTTTTCTCCATCACAGAGCATCAGATGCTTGCAATGTGAAATGAGGTTTCTGCATCTAATAAAGACAATTTCCCAGCATCTCAATCGGCCAAGGATCACAGCACTGAAGATACCTGCCAAATCTGCCATGATCATGATTATTCACATGGAAAATGTTCAAAATGAAAACAACCACTACAGCCTTTCAGATGTGTTGACTCAAGATTGTTTTTTTTTTTTTTTTTTTTTTTTATCTAGATGGCAATCTTATTGTAATCTTTATTTTACCTTTTGTATATTATTTCTTACCTTGTATAATTCTTCTGGTTATAATGATGTTTATTGTAGTGAACTAGTATTATCACTCCTTGAAAATTCGTTTATCTCTTCATGGTATCAAAGCTTCTTCTAGAGAGTTCCATACATCATAGGCGGTCTCCATTCCATCTAATAGAAGCATCAACATCTTTTGTCATGAGTCCAAGAAGCCACGATGTAAGTAGACCTTAACTACAGTATACTCATGTCTCAGATTAACTGATTATTGGCTCCTTTCTGCAGATCCATTATCTCCTTGATATATCCCTTTATCTTGAGATGATGAATTAATCCGAGACTTCGAATAAGGGAAGAAAACTCGTGAGCTATAAAAGGTAGTTTGACACATTGAGTTTGATGGAGACGAATTGAGCATTGATGGAATGGTTGGATGCTAAGAGTATTTCAGGATTTACTATGAATTTCACTTGCTCTGATACCATGAAGAATGAAACGAATTTTCAATGGTGATAATACCAGTTTACTACACCCAGACATCCATTATAACCAAAAGAATTATACAAAAAAGGCAAGAAATAATATACTAAAAGGTAAAATAAAGATTACAATAAAGATTGTCATCTAGATAAAAAGTTGTCTTAGTCTGAGGTCAAATACGCCTAAAAGAATACTAGTGACGTTTTCCATTTTAGACTTTATTTCCCATGTAGATAATTATGATCCTTCATGTGTTTCATGTCGGGCAGACAGATGCACACAAGAAGAAGCACTTGGTATCGGTATTTTTCTAGGGGCCAATCAGACGGTCCTCTAAGCGCCAACCCACGCTTAGATCAAGCTCTATGTTAAATATCGGGTCGCTTGCATCTCGGTACTACGTAAATAACTTCTGTCTTACTTTTCTTCTTCGTGATATAGGTATTCCAATTCATGAACCTCCTTAATCGTTATGTGATAACCCCACTCCCATCTACTACAACAATAAATCTCGCTTCCATGCTCGATCCAAGTATATTGAATTAGGACTATCATTTTGTCCACGAAAAAGGTTGCCAATGGAGTTCTTGTTACTCGTTTTATCCCATCATCTCTACAAATTGCCGATCTTTTCACAAAGAGATTACCTAAGAACTCCTTTCAAGTCTTCCGATCCAAGCTAGGAGTGCACCGGGGCACTCAATCCCTAGCTTAAGTGGGAGTCATAAAGATAATTTCCAACATTAATGATGATTGTTATTTGTTTTGGAAATGTTCGTACGATGGGAAGCACTAGTGATGTTTGCTTTTATGTTTAATGTTCTTTTTCTTTATTATATTTTATTATTGATAAAAAATTTAGACAATATTTAGTGAGATATAGATATATATATATATATATATATATATATATATATATATATATATATATATATATATATATATATATATATATATATATATATATAATTTTTTATTTATATTAGGTGTGGTGTGCATCACTTAAAAGAGCGCCCGCGCGCTCAAGTGTCCTATGCGCTTTAAGGCCCCAAGAGGCTTCTTTTTAAGGCCTCGACACACGCCTTTGAATAAATAATCTATGAGTTCATGGTACATCACGTCCCAATTTATAAAAAGAGTTCCAAAGATTTAATGAAAAAACCTATAATATTTTAGTTTATATAATCTCTTTGATACATATGAAACAAAATGAAAATGAATGGTTCATTAGCTAGTTTTTATAATAGAGATTACATTTGATTAATAAATTTTTTCGCATATTAAATTTACTTTATTTTTTAATTTTTATAATGGTTTTGTGGATATATATAATATCAATTTTTAGTTTTGTTTTAAAATTTTTTAGTACCAGACAAGTGCTTATTTATTAAAGCACTTCAAATTTATAAGTGTTTATGATGGTCTTTTCGGGCCATTTTAGTCATATAAGTGCTTGTGTAGTAATACATCCAAACACCTTAAAATAATGCATAAACGCTTTTTAAAATATGCATCCAAACACAAATAGTTTATTAAATAAAGTACTTATGACATAAACTCTCATATAATAAACTCTTATAAAATAAGTGTTTAATTAAGCTGTTTACACAAACAGGGCCAAAGAGCACCGAGAAACATCCCATAAAAGTGAGGCATACTATTCAATGCAGCTGAGATAATAACCACTAACATGAAAAGCGCTAACGAGTATGTGTGAGTGACTAAAAGAGAGGAGTGGCCACTTTTTGTGCATTGGAGACTACATGTGGACAGATGAATATATAGGGCCTATTTGTTTACAGTTTTTGAAAACTGTGTTTTTGTTTTGAAAACAGGAGAATAAGGAAAATACAAAGAACATAAGCTTTTTTTATTTTTCTTTGAAAAATACATATAACTCAAAAAACACTAAATTCAGATAACAATAACAGATTTTAGAGGCAACCATAATGGCATTCTATTATAGCACAATTAATGCAGTTTATTAGCACAAAAAGATCAAATCCACCAAATCTTTTACAGTTCAACCAACACTTGAACTAGTAGCTTCACTACTAGGTAATTGTCTCGAAACTAAACCAACCTATCTCAGCAACTTCTTCCATCCACCATGAATTATCGAACCAAAAGAACAAGAGACTATCAATGAAGAAAGCCTTCCTATTGGCTAGATAATTTATATTCCAAAGTACGAGTGCCCACTGGCTAGGCTTCTCACCAAAGATAAACAGTATATATATACATGTACAAAGCTCCACCTCAAGAGTTTAATCCATTAACTTGAAACATAATTAAAGAAGCATCCAAAAAGCAATCCCTTCAAGTCCCGGGCAATATATTACAACCAAACAAAATTGCCATTGAAGAGCTCCATGTCCATATCCCTAAAGGAGATCATTTAATGTCTGTAACTTAATTCGCTCTTAATGCCCAGCCAAAAGCACAAGTTTCATCCAAATCTGGGCCTTGCACAATGTATGTTCTAAATCATGGATTTCACCTTAAGTTACTACACTCAACGTATAATTGCTCCGAAAGTTATTGCCCCGTAAATCGACCTCCGTGATATGCCAATCAAAATATCATTCCAAGACACATCTTTCAGCTGAAAAGACAACATTTTTTATATATGACATTCAACCACTGACTTGAACTTAACAAACTGTGGACAAGAATATAGACTTCTACAACCGTGCCAAGAGGAACTGTGTATAAAAAGGTAAAAGTTTGCCTGGGCTCTTTGTTTGCATAATACATGCAGCCTAGGCAAAAATGATTCCAAAACCAAGCTGCATGAGTCACTTGGATGGATGGGCAGGATTTCATTTAGGTTTTGTCCAAAAAACATGAATGTCACATGACTCAACCTAGTTGCCCTCAATTCAGAAATCGGCAAGTCGTATAAATCAGCTCCATCACTTTAAAGTAACAATATAGTTATCAGCTAAAGTTACCAAATTTTGCATCATCTTGCATAATTTTCTTCATTCTTAACTATTTGATGTGCCTGGCACATCTCTGCTATGCATTTGTTCTTGTAAGATTGTCAAATACTCCAGTTAACTGAAAACTTTCAGAATTTAATCCACCAGGTAATACCAAAGTATTTCCATTCTAGACCAGAAGCACAAATGCAGTGGTGCTATTCATATTCACGCTCTTTCAGCATTCTTATGCTATTGAGTAATATATCATAAAGTAATGTAAGAGTGGATTATCATAATAGAAGTTTCCATAAGAAAATCACATACTACAAAGAAACTTATTTTCCAAGCAAGGAAAATTTATCCATATCCATTATCACATAAAAAAATTTATAAATTATCATCCAGTGTCCAACCAGGAAACACAAAAATAATACCAATCACTAAAAGGCTAACCAGGAAACCATAAAAATGTATCAAAAATATATTGCAGAGTTCTCTCCAAGATTACCTGCATTTGCTTAGATGATGAGAAACTTCAAAGTAAGTCACAGAGGTTTCAAGGGTCTCCCACAGAGTCTTCAACCACCAGTGTTCACATATATATATATATATATATGTTCACATTCAAATTAAATAAAGCAGGTATCATTTCCACCTGTTTTGAGATTTGAATTGCTTCTCCCAGGAATCATATACCAATCATATCATCACTGCCTCAGGGAACTAAGAGGAAATTCGGTACTCTTGCACTTATCCAACATTAAAATTAAAAAAATTATTGAAAAAAATAAAATAAAACAACCCTGAAAAAAATGGGTTGTCGGAGGTAAATATAATATAGAAGGGGCTGACAACATTGCATAACCAAGTTAAAGAAATCAGGTACTGAGTGCCTTTGAGTTCTATGCAACTAAAAACAAGTCAGATGATCATTTTAAAGGCAATTGCACAGTGGAACCGCATTCATTCAAAAAACATTAGTCATGCATACAGGAATGCTATGCTATGCTATGCACTCATATTTCTAATCCCCATGAACTAAAACCCATGAGACACCAGGAAAACAGGGGATTACAAGCCCGTGCACCAGATTTTTTTTTTCTTTTTTTTCTCCTTTGCCAAACAACCATCTTCATAATTTCTAGAGTTCAGTTCATTCTGTCTTAAGACACCCATGGCAGAGAATTTTCCATTCAGCTTAGAAAGTGAAACTTCACATTGTTCACCCATTATCCATTTCTTTCTCCAACATTATCTAAATCATGCCTAGAGGAAGGCCTTAACAATTGGAGTAAGAAGTTCAGAAAAAAAATCTAAAGATAGGCACCTTCACCTATGCAGTGGCATGAGTCCATCAACCTAGTTCCTAGTCCAGCAAGAATATCCATTCTCTGATGATCTTGGTTTACATAATATATCATTTCCAAGAAAAAGCACAGGGCATAGAGTGTTGAATATTTTCAAAATGGGTTTTATTTGGGGTTTTCTAAAATTCTTTGTACTTAAGAAAGCTAGCATCTTGTCCCACATCGAAACCGAAGAATTTTAGTGGCTTAATAAGTCATTAGTTTTGATTTACGGGTCGAGTCCCAAGGGGTACCAAAGTTTTGTGGAGTGGTGGGAGGACACAAGCAAGGTTGGGCTAGATCCGGGTATCCCTATTCTTTTCGGGGTAAAATCGTAATGGCCAGTTTAAACCGGCGAGGTGCGATGTGTAGGGTACTAATGGGGTAAATGGATCAACTGCTGTGACCGTTGATGGTGTCTCGTCACGTAACGTGTACATCCAAAGGGCACAAATTGTCATAAATAGGATCCCATCCAACATTTATTTGATCCCATTTTTCGTAATTCGACTGCCTTTCTAAAAATCTCTCTCCCTCTATTGTTTTTCTTATTTGTGAGATTTTTAGCTGCCTGTGGTTCCAATTAATGTAGAATTGAAGCATAGTGTCTGGTTTATTTGAATTATATCACAAGGGTATTTTGCTCTCATTTTCATTGGTGCATACACGATAGAAGACCATCGTATCAGCCTCATTTTATCCTAAGGCGACTTGCAGCTAACCCAAAGGCACACTGTGGGGGCAAATATTGTCTTGGGGGAAAGCCGGCAAGAATTGACTTGAGGCGACATTTCACTTTGGAGTTTGGCGGCAACGACACGAGCTTCTTCAACATTCTAAAGACAATATTTATGCCAGCGACCATGGGGACGAATATCAACCCAATTGCTAGAAAATTACATCTGGCAAGAAGACTTCTACCGAAAGAAGAAAGGTGAAAATAAGACAGTTTTATAAGGCTGCTTGGCACGTGAAAAAGGAGAGCATTTTCAAGACGTGATCGAAGAAGAATTTTTCGACCATTCAAACTATTTCTTCGACAGGAAACTTATAACGCGTTGAACATTTATTTCCTGATTTGTTAATTGAGTTTCAGATTTGAGAGTTGAATATTGATTTGTAATTGTAATTTCTTTGATTTATTAATTTCACTATAATTAATAATACAAGAAATATTAATGGCTCAATCACTTCAACAAATGACCTTAATTTTATGAAGTTAGAGCGATTGGGATGGAGGAAATTTGTGCATTGGCAGAAGAAGATGCATTTCCTAATACTACACGACCTGGGCCTATGTTCAAAACACCATATCCAGAGGAGCAAGAAAATGAAACATTAGCTCGTGACTCTGAAAGTTAACAAACGGAGAATGGATGACTCTGCATTTGTGCGGACACATTCCGAATGCTTTAGCAGATTCTCCGCTTGACATCTACCAACTTTGCGGGAGACTACCAAAGAACTATGGGATACCTTAGAAGCTAAGTATCTAACGGAGGATGCAACAAGCAAGAAATTTCTGGTTAGTCATTTTATGAAATATAGTATGGTAGATAATATACTTGTTATGGATCAATTTCATGAGATACAACATATTCTTAGTCAATTTAAGAACAAAAGATGAATATGGATGATACCATGTTGTGGTTTTCACTATTGAAAAATTGCCACCTTCTCGAAGAGTTTAAGAAAAGTCTTAAATTAAAAAGGAAGATCCACTCTCTTGGAACTAGCCAAACACCTTCGATTGGAGGAAGAGACTAGACTCCAAGAAAGTAAAGATGAGATTGGAGCTCATGTGTCCAAAGTCCATGTGGTGGAGGACAAAGGAAATGGCAAAGGGAAGAATTCCTGTAATAAGAAGCGCAATAACAAAAATCAACCCAACTCGCACTAAAGAAAAAGAAAGGTGCATGTTGACCTGGCAAGCCAGACATTTCAAAAGTGAGGTTTCAGCCATTCATCACAGAAAATCGGAGAATTTATCCAAGAATAAATTTAGACTCGTTATTTCCGAGGTTAATATATTCATATGTTTACGATTTTGATGGATCGAGCCCTGAGCTACAAGGCATAAGCCGTAAATGATAGTAGCTTTTCAACACCTATGAACCTATGGATGATGAAATGCCTTCATGGGCAACTTCTTTCAAATAGCTACTATTAAAGGCAAAGGCACAAAGGATTTGAAATTCACTTCCGAAAATCAGGTCTTTAACTAGCCGTATTATGTAATGGTTAGAAAACCTTATATCGAAGCTTGCTTACAGCATGGTTTCTGCTACCCTTGAGCCGATAAGTTTATACTATCTAAGGGTGAATTTTGCTTGGAAAGGATATTTGTATCGTTGAATGTTTAAGTTTAATATTAATAAAAATAAATAATTTATTTATATGCTTGATTCTTTTATTTATGGTATGCTAGATTAGGACATGTTAATACTAGAAAATGAATGATATGGTTGAATTAGATTTAATTCCTAAGTATGATAATAACATAGTATATAGATAAAAATATACAGATGCAGACTATTAAAATAACTAGGAATGGTATTTCTAAAGTGGAAAGAACCACGTTTTTACTAGAACTATGTGACATGCATAACCCCACTAGAGGAGGCAAAAGTATTTGTGACATTCAGATGATTTTTCAAATTTATATTTATATTTCGTATTCAAAAGATATATTTAGCAATATGGTTTATAAACAGAAGTTGAAAAATCAATGTAATGTCAAAATAAAACTAGCTTAAGGTTTGATAGAGGAGGAGAATATCATTTTCCTGAATATTGTGAAAATGTGGGTATTATACATAAAACTTTTGCACCTTATACACCTCAATAAAATGGTGTTGATGAAAGAAAGAATAGGACCTTAACTCGAAATGATAAATATTGTTTTCAATTCAAAGCTAACCACCGCTATCGGGTGAAGCTTTGCTTATCGATGTTATATACTTAATAGAATTCTATTAAAAAGAATAACATTACTCCTTATGAGCTCGAAAACAAGAAACCTAACTTGAGTTATTTTAGAACTGGGGTCAGAGGCAATTGTAAGATCGCTTCCATCCTTCGCAAGGAAAATAGGAGAAAAGGGATTGAATTATATTTTTAGCTTATGCTTTATAGTAAAGATGAAGGTTTTGGCATTGAGCCCAATACTCTCAAGAGGAGTAAATACAATCATAGAATCACGTGATGCAAGATTTTATGAAAATAGATTTACTAATATACCAAGATTAGAATCTAATCAAGAAAAGCGAATTTATTCTTTACCTTCGAGAAAAGTGTTTAACTACCTAGTGAATCTATCAACCTAGAAGGAGTAAAAGGCAAGGATTGCAAAGTCTTATTGATTTTGTTGTTTATCTTGTAGAAGGAACTAGAATTCTCTTAATAGGCAAGTATAATGGTTTATCTCTACAGGAACCGATCCATTAACCTTGAGGAGGCTATAGAAATCGAATGACTGCTTCGGAAGAAGCAATTAATGATGAGATGGATTCTATTATGGGAAACAAACATGGAAGCTTGTCACCTACCTCCCGGATCTAAACCACCTGGTTGTAAATGGATTTTCAAAAAAATGAAGATGGGACTATTGATAAGTTCAAAGCAAGATCGTTGTTAAGGGCTTTATTCAAAAGCTGGTACGATTTATTTTGATACTTATGCTTCTGCCACAAGAATCTCTACCATTAGAGTATTGATTGCCCTAGCTTCATATATAAGCTTCACCCATCAAATGGATGTTAAAATGATTTCTAAAATGGAGAGTTATTAGAAAAAGACAAGATATATAACAACCAAAGGGTTTTGTAGCATATGAATAATAGAAAGTGTAAAAGTTTGTAACCAATTAAATCACTCTATGACTTAAACAAGCAATCCCAAACAAAGGTATGCACTGATAAGGTTATACATCAAATGGTTAGTTTATGAACTGATAAATGTATGTTGCAGAAAAGTTTTCCAGCAAAAGAGTAGTTATATGCTTATATGTAGATGACATGTTAATTTTCGTACTGATCTTGGAAATTATAGAAAGTACAAAACAATTTTTATCATCAAACTTCCAAATGAAGCTACAAGGGCAATGCGATGTTATTTTGGGAATAAGAATTAATATGAGAAATTGATAAGTTAATTTACTCAATCATATTATATTGAGAAAATTTTAAGAAATTTAATCAATATAGATATACAACATGTCAACACCTTTTCACCATTTTAAATTGTATCCTAATATCGTAGGGTTGATCAATTATTATATCTTGGTTAAAACAGCTTGATGTATGCAATGACCAAGTACTAGGGTCTCATATTGCCTCAGTAGGGAAACTTCATGATATACTAGTAACCTGGAAGCTCTGTGTGCATTGGCATGCAATTAATCAGAGTATTGAAATACTTAAGGAAAACTATAGATTGCGGAATAAGTTCATACGGTATCCTCTTGCTCTAGAAGGATACACGTATGCTAGTTGGATAACCATAGGTGAAGACTCATTCCTTCACTAGTGGTTGACCTTACACTTGAGGTAGTAACTCCTGTGGATCAAAGAAGCAGATCGCAGATCTCAAATTCAACCATGGCCGCGACTTCAGGGTATCGGGTTTCAAGCAAAGAAAGAGGCGCATTTGCTAAGAAATTTGCTACTAGAAATACTGGTGTATTAAACTAGTGGCAATTTAGATTTTGGCTGTAGGATAGCAAAAATTTCTTTCTCACTGTTTTATAATATGATTACAATGGTGTCTAGAATATGGACTTAGATATAGTTATGAGACAATGATAACCCGATGGTGTAATAACCATAAAATTATGTAAAGTCATGGAAATTTTTGGTTTCGATCCTTTAACTTAAAGGACTTGCAAGGGATTCGTGTGGAAAATATCAAAAGGATGGACTTAAGCCCACATAATTTAATCACTCCCGGGTGGAAACTCGACTCATCAATGCTTCAAAACATCAAGTTCTCGAGTTCAATGAGCAAAGTACACCATATGTCAGGTTGCAAGCACTTAAGATTCTAATCAATATTGAGAATCCTAAATGAATTCATCCTAAGGCTGAAGTGCTTTGGTACTTGTAATGTGAAAGGAATGAGGATGGTTATTTAACTCAATAGACTTACAACGTGTGTAGTCGAGTACCGTGAAAGGTGGGTACTTTATAAGTCTACCTATATGAGTGTGGGAGGTGTGCCGCCTTATGACATCCAAGGGCTTTTGGATTCTAGAGCACCATGAAATAGGATAAAGACCCAAAATAATCCACGGTCGGCTTTTGAATACTTCAGTATTTCGTCTTTGTGTGATATGTCTCGTTAATCATATGGTGATCGCTAGTTCAAAGATACGCCTACTTCATGCCATCTTGGTTAATCTGATGAGTTTCTAATAAAGTGAAAGGTTCAAATCAATATGATACCTTCATCTGCTTGCTAAGGTCACAAGTAAACTGCTAATATTTACCTCAGATTTCTTGAAATGCAGGGGGATCAGAATACTTTCAAAATGGGTTTTATTTTGTGTGGTTTTTCGAAAATTTCTTTTCAGATTTTGGCAAAGCTAGCACTCTGTCCCACACCGAAAAACAAAAGAATTTTAGTGGCTTTATAAGTCATTAGTTTTGACTTATGGGTTAGGCCCCAAGGGGTACCAAAGTTTTAAGAGGAGGGAGGACACAAGCAAGCTTGGGTCATTAGATCTAGTGGACCCTATTCTTTGGGTAAAATCAGAATGGGCTGGGTTTGGGCCCGAAGTAGGTGCGGATGTGTTTGGTACGAAAGGGTGTAATGGATCAACTAAGGTGATCATGATGGTGTCTGTCACGAACGGTACATCCAAAGGCACAATTTGTCTATAACAGGGGTCCCATCCAACATTTATTCGATCCCATTTTTGTAGAATTGACTTGTCTTTCCTCAAATCTCTCTCTCCCTCTCAATGCTTTTTCTTATTTGTGAGATTTTTAGCTTTCGCTCAAGGCTCCAATTTTACCTGCACTGAAGCGTAGTGTCTTCGTTTATTTGGAATTATATCACAAGGGTATTTTTCTATTTTCCTGGTACATACACAGATAAGATCATCATATCAGCCTCATTTTATCCTAAGGCGAATTTGTAGTTAACCCAGTGCACACTTTTGGTGGGGGCAAATATTTCTCTAGGAAAGTGACGTAGTAACGTGACTTGAGGCGCATCAGCTTTGATTCGGGCAGCGACACGGTAGCTTCTTTAACATAGAGTAGCCATAAATCATGAATCCCTGTAGAGATACATGTGATTAACGTCACATTCGAATGCAAGCTTAAGAGCAAACCTGGGCCATGTCATGACGCACAACCCACCGGGATGACTTTCGACGTTATCCTTCCCTCAAATTTGTTACTCCCGTCGTAGTAACCAGATCACGTTCAAAACAAAGATCCAAAAGAATTTCCAATCTCCATTTACCACCACCCTTAGGAAAGCTACCGTAAAAATCACTAATATCTCCAAGTTTATGAAGACCCATCCTCATCACACGTAGCCTTTCTACCCAATTAACCCTTGTTACAATCCTCTCAAATAGTTTAACATGCATTTAAAAGTGAGAATCAAATAAAGAGGAAGGAGATACTAGCTCTCGTGAACCTAAACTGGGAAATGGATGAATTCATCAAGGGTGAAAACCCGCTGATGTAATCGCGGCCATTCTTTCAAATATAGATCCGATGGAACATCGGGTAACCCAGGGGGTATAAGAAAACTTATTGGTGAAAACTGGCAAACATTCAGCAGATGAATAACATTCATATATTAATATCCTCGCAACTAACTTCGTTAGTCTTTTGCAACAACTTGATGTTAAGAATGTATCTCTGCATGGTGGTGTAGAAGAAGAGTACATAAAACATTGTCGAAGTTTTAATGAAGACTATATCGCATTTATTTGCAACTATGATCATTTATAAGAAAATGTATCACAAATCTGAAACGAAATGATGAGACCTCGAAGAGGGCAAAGGTAAAAGGAAAACAAAAATGAGAAATGAGAAAGGCCCATGAGAGGCCAATTAAGAAGGAGAGAACCTTGTGGGTGAAAGACCCAAAAGTTTACTCCCGAAGACCTTTCGTGAATGGACGTTGTATTAGGTATGGATGCATATCCCCGTGAAAGCCCGAAACAATAGGAACATTTCTTGATTATGCATCATTCTCATTGCATCTCATCATAATTCATTTGTGTGAATATTGTTGATGACTTGTTGACTAGTATAAATTGTGTGAATTATGTTTGACGATGCGGAAATGTGTAAATGTGCGCTAGTGAAAACCATCGTTGATGATGCATTGATGTATGTGTGTGTTGTAAGTTTTTATATTTATTTTTATTTAATTAGATTAACTTGAACCGTTATTCAACCGCTTATGTGATAAAATTGTCTGATATATGCGGAGATAAGAAAATCGGTGGGATTATATGTGGTATATTATAAGTTTTATGTTTGTGTTATCTATTAAACATTGAACTTTAGCTATACCACTTAACCCCCATTGTGAATCACACTACACCCTTTATTTCTAAACTTTTAAATGCATAACTAGTTTTGAGAAAGCAAGAAGATCCAGGACTCGTACCAAGATGCCCCAAAAAGCCACAAAAGGAATATAAGGATTGGTCCCTTTTTAATTTATTTATTTACTTTTGACTTGTATTAAGTAGAGTTCTATGAATTCTGGAAATCTAAACTAAATGTCGTTATTTTAAATATGGTTTGAAATTTGAAATAAAATTTTTATGATATTCATTGTATAAACTTCAAGTTGGTATATTAATTAGTATAGTGGGTGGATGGTAAATGGGTGAAGTAAAGAGTTAAAAACAGAGTACTCATTCATCTGTTAGGTTAATCGGGAAAAACTCTATGGTCAAACCGCTGACTCGGGGATCTAAGTCGGATTGGGTTGCTCATAACTGAGTACAAGATGTGATATGGTTTCATTCTTCCCTTCCTTTTGTTCTTCTCACAATATTCTCCACTATCTTTAACCCATAGAGATTTTTAAGACGCCTAATAAAATAATGGGCTCACCACTTCGTTTCATCAAAGAGGACTTTATTGACAACTAAGAGAATTCTAAGCTTTGAAACCATTTATTAGGAAACATAATAACCATCAATCTCCTTCCATTCAGATATATTTTCTACTTAATCTGCGTACTAAGGACCATATGATTTTATTTTCGACTCCTGTAATATTGTCCACATGTACTAATTCATAATCTCTCACGTGAGACTCGACGCCCACTTAATGGGTTATATTATGCTTTTTCAGCGACTGAGGGAGTGAGGGACAGATCCGCAAAGGCCGGGAGGCTATTCCATGGCATCTGGGCTCAGCCTAAAACTAGAAGATAAGTGGGTAGGTCTCAGATTATTTTATATTTGTTAGGAAGGTTTGTTCCTGAAATATTTGACAAACACTTTTTAATTTCTTCTCGTGTGTGGTCCCTAGCCTCCAAGTTGGAAAATGGCAACACTACCACCCTTTATTCAATAGTTAAATAAAAGATCACCGGGAAGTGAGATCCCTTGCCTCTTGATTTTATTCCAAAGATCTGTATGACCTAATAAACCAAAACAATAAAAAATAAAGAAAACAAAAGAACAGTGCGGAGGTTGGTGTTTAGCATCAAGACATGATGATGAAAGAAGGGAAAGAAAGGAAAGAAAGGATATCGAAATTCCACCTCTGATGCATGATTTTCTTTGCTAAACAACCATATTATATAATTATATTCAATCAAGAAAGAGTAGTTGTTGTGGTATGTGGTTCATATTGAGGCTAGAAGGGTTAAGCAAATACCTGAGCAGAGTGTAAGCGCACCGAGTGAAGCGAAGGCATTTGCCCTTTATACATAACCCCTTTTGTTGAGGGGCGAAATATCACCATGTGCGTAGAAGCCCTCAGAGTACAAGACGGGTATATTTAGGGTATAAGGATATTTATATAATTTGATTATATCTAAGGCTATTATGAATACCCTCCTATATAACCCTATTTTAGTACATAGTGAAAAGTTTAAGCCGTCAGTTCCTCAGGATGTAGACACATCACGAATCATGTAAAAATTTGTGTCTTCTTTCTCGCTTTTATTTTAATTCCATTTTTATCGCCATTGTTGCACGAATCACAACAATAGTGCATGTGGCCCGTGATCAAGAACCATTAGAATTCAAGAACCTATAGCAATCGTCAATCGCACATTTACATTTCACCATGATAATGGCTTTTGTGATAAAGCTCTCGCACCACTACGACCAAGTCAAAATTTCACATGTAAACATTGAATTTCTTCATATAATTTGCCACCAAGGATGATTTAAAATTGACTTAAAATCCCAAATGGGATTTGTTTTTGTTATAAATCTAGAAGTTTTGATGTTTAGAATTACGGAATTCAAGTGAATAAAAGATAAAGAAATCAACATAAACATGCATGAGATCTTAACTGGTTAGCTAATTACGCTACATCCACGAATGAGATAAAATCTTTCAATTATTCTCAAAACACAGGTATAAGATTTGGAGTATGTGCATTGTGATGACTCGAAAATCACAAATAACAAAACCTCCAAGATGCCCACAATACCAAGAAAAAATATTTTGGTGAGGTAGAACCTAGATGCAGCAAAAAAGCAAGGACAGGAAAATATTTTGGTCTAGGATTCTTAAAGTATGTGCTTGAAGGAGAACCTCGACTTTCAAGGAGGCAAAGTGAAATCTACTGGTGGGTCTCATGTGGAAAGAGGTTATTAAGAGCAATTGGATTCCCCATACTATATAACCAAACTGAACTAGTGGATCTTCCACCAAAGTTGTGAACATCTAAGTTCCAAGTGGGTGTTCAAGAGGAAAAAGGAAAGTAGATGGATCAATTGACAAGTACAAAGCAAGACTTAGTGATCAAAGGCTACAAACAAACTGAAGGCCTTGACTATTTGACACATATTCTTCTCGGGATGATCTAGAATAAATTCCATAAGGATGGTGTTTATGTATTTCGCCTTTAAGAAACCTTGAAGTATATCAAAATGATGCGAAGACAGTTTCTAATGGAGATTTAGATAAAGAAATCTACATTGAGCAAACTGAAGGGTTTTCTACTCGAGGATAAGAAAAGAAAAATCAGAAGTTAGTCAAACTCGTATGGGCTAAAACAATAATCGAAACAATGGCATGAGAAATTTGACAATATTGTGATGTCACAAGGATCTGTAAAGTCAATGAATGTGACAAGTGTATATGTCGGTTGATATCAACATGGATATGTCATTATATGTCTGTCTGTAGATGACATGCTTATTGTCAACAGTGATGATAAGATGATCATATCTACTAAGAATATGTTGAATTCAAGGTTTGACATGAAAAACACGGGACCTGTTGATGTTATATTGGGAATAAAACTCATAAGAATATTAGATGGACTCATTCTAAGTCATTCATAATACGCTGATAATATTCTCGAAAGTTTGATAAAGACAATTTTGGAATTGTTAAAACACTTGATGTAACACTACATCTATCCAAGAATGAGAGTGTTTCTCAAGTAGAATAATTTAGAGTAATCGGGTAAATTGATGGACCTAATGAGTCAGACACTAAACATAGCCTATTCAATTAGTAAATTGAGTAGTCATACAAGTAATCCTGTGAGCTACATTGGCTAGGAATAATGAGAGTACTTAAGTACTTATGTTTTACTCGTGATTACGTGGGCTACACTATACAAGATATCCTATTATACTTTAGTTGCTTACAAAGGATGCAAAAATGGATATCAAATGTTGAAGACTCAAAATCCCATATGTGATGTGTTTACACTGGGGAGCAGCAAATTAAGGAAATCCTCAAAATAAACTGGTTATTTCAAATCCAAGATGGAATCTGAGTTTATAGCACTGATAAATGTAGAAATAAATAAATGTGAATGGCTACGCCCACTTTCTAGAGGATATTCCAGGTGGCTGAAAACATGTGCCTCCAATATGCATACATTTTGATAGGCGCTTGCTATTGGTGTATTATAAAACAAGATACAATGGTAAGTCTAGACATATTCATAGACACAACACCATTAATAAACTACTCTCAATTGGGTTGTCTCTAGATTTTGTAAAATTCAAGAGAACATTGTGGATTCAATTAACCAAAGGGTTGGAACTAAGAGTTAGCTGAAAAGTCATCAAGGGAATGTGACTAAAAGCCTACTAAATCAGAAGACGTTAATTTGACTTGATCATGCATCTTCCTCATTCATTTCTATGATGAAACAATGATGCTTATACAAAAGTAGGTTGCTTATGCTTAATGATCTCTATTCATTTGAAAGAGCAACATGAGCCACTCCTAATTTAAGAGATCACCTATGTAAGAGTGAAGTACGCTTCAAAGGAATTGAATAGTAAGCATTATTCTATTAAAATCTTGTAGAACTAGGCTCATGTTCATGGCCAAACTAAACATAAAAGTGAGAACCTGGAATTGGAATGTTAGGAAGATTCCATGTTAGGTATGTCATCATTTACACAAATGACAAAATGGTTCAAGGACATCATGCTCCACTGCTTAGTTAGTAGAGTAAACATAATTTCTACAAAGGAAGGCTCAAAGGGTAACCATCTACCTCTCCTATGTGCTCTAACCGATGTACTCATCACTTATGAGGAAACATTTGTCCTCGTTTTCGGGGTGTCAATTTCATTCATGTGGGAATTGTTGATCCTTATCCATTTTTATCTTGAAATGGAAATTGATTTTTTTTTACCTTTACGAAATGCTTAAATTTCACTCCTAGTGAACTTTAAAACGGTTAGAGCCTATCTTCTTTGTTTTCCGTTCATCTTCCTATGCACGATTTATAAGTGTCGATCTCCCTTTGGAAAACAATCACGTAACCCATCCAACCCAAAGTCGTATTCTTCCTGTCCTCCATTAGTAAATACAACTGATAGGAGCAAACCTATTCCGCCGCCGAGGTGCAAGGTGCTTTGCAAAAATAATTTCATATCTATCAAGTCGCCCATCCCGGGAGTATACATCAATGTGATATTCTCCAATCACCATAAGATATGGCTAATATGTTTTAAGGAGAAATCGTGACTCTACGCAGACTCGATAATTTTATCTCTAACTAAGACTCGGCTTTTTTTTTTTCTTACCGGAATTTTCTTTGTAATTTATCATTTCTCCCTTCATTTTGTTTTTTATTCCATGTATTTGCAATCGCATGTACGCCTCTACACCATAAGAGCCAGCCACAAATCAACTACACTTCATGGTTCACCCAGGACTTCATAATAAATCTATCAAATCTTCATCAAACTCAATCTGCGTAGCTATCTACTTGTAGAACACTTCGAGATATGGACAATCTTAAACCTAAACATAATGCATCAGAAAGTGCTTTCTACGTGAAGATTCGTAGAAGGAAGAAAGGGAACACAAGGTCCCCCCCTTTTTTTTATGTTAAGTTCATGTCTCAAAATTATGTTCCATCTTAAAGTAAATGTTCACATCGGCTGTATAGAAAAGCGCAGGATCACTTTTCAGGTTTAGGGACAAAGGCCTGTGACAGGCTGTCAATGCTTTGTAATGTGCTTTATCTGAGAAATCCGAATTCATAAATGATTGCACAGTATTGAGGTGTTATCACAACTTTTGTCCTTATGTTGCTTTCTCCGAGCCATTTCACTTTTTCCTTACCCCATGTGGGTGTAAATTAACGACCATCCTATTCGGTGGAGCTACTTAAACTCGATTCATAAAATATTGAATTCGACTCAGAGTTAATAGAGTCGATCTCGAATAGCTTGTCGAGTTCAAGTATCATAATACTTGACTCCAACTATTCACAAGCTTAATCGAGGTTAATTACTTTATTAATCAAGTCGAATTCGAATTAATTTTGAGTCTAATTTGAATAATTTTGAGTCGAGTTCGAGTAGCTCAATTATTTTAAGTCAAATTTCAAATATAGAAAAAAGAAAAAAACTAGATCGAAATCGAAGCCGAGTTTGAAATTCAAGTTTTTTAATCAAATAGAGCTCGATCTTGAGTCTCTATCAAATAGACCAACTCCGATCACACCCTCATCTCGTATGACTTTCTTTATTTGCTAAATAAGCTTATTATATTTGTCGGGACAACCCACTTGGGATAAATAAATATATTATAATCATGTAGTATAGTTTTCTTTTGAACTTTCACATTTACAATGAGTTACACCTCCCCGCACACCCTCAAGATTTGTTTCGTCTGTTTTCCTTCTTTCCGCACGAGTTCGATGTATTTAGTTTTTTTTTTTTTTAAATTACTTCAAAATGGATTGAAAATTAAATAATGTTCAAACTAATATATAAACAAGTAATACCGTGAATAATGATCGCATTGAAATTTTTGTTAATATCGTGAAATAATGACTACAGATTACAAATGTTTTGAAAAATTTTTAAGTGAAAATCACAATCAGTAACTATGGCATTATTAATCAAGCACTAGTTTGGATATCATTTTCATTTTCAAACTATTTTAGTAAATTTAAAAAAAAAAACCTAAATATGTCCAAAACTCCATTTTATGTTTCCTTGGGAACATTTGTTCTAGAAAAGAGTCTCTGAAGAAGATATCTTATCTTCTTTGCATGATTGGTGGTAGTTTCAAATTGATCCGTTAGCCGGCCACCGAGTTGAAATGTATTAAATATTGAATTATTGGATTAAAGCTCATATTCATAAATTTTGCAAAATTTAAGTTACTTGATCTTGTTCCTTGAAAACGAACTCGGCTCCACCATTGACCATAAGAATTCGTTAGAACCTATGGCGTGTCTATGTCGATGTTGTCACACGCCTCTTTGCTCGTGTGCGGCGCCTAGGAACCCAAGCAGCTACCCCTTTCGATGCCTCACTATTCTTCTCGAACACAAGGGCTTACTGGCATCTCTTCCCCAACTTGTATTTTATTAGCTACTAAAATAAGAAGACAATTCTCGTGATAGGCTCTTCACACCTCTAGGGCTCAATGCTTTTCTCGTGGATCCAACCTGCAACATATGAATTAACTAAGTGAGCACGCAGTCCCTTATGGGGATGCCTCAAGGGCAATCCTAGTACAATGACTAAGAGTCCTACTTAACTCTAGTCTTCAAATCCAAGAAGCCAAAGACAATCCTTCCCGCATTAGAGTCCCTGACCGAATGAAACTCCCTGCATTACCACCACACGATTCCCACCACGAGTAGTGGAGTCCCTTCCTCGCCTAGGAGTCCTGTCCCGCCCCAGAGTCTTCCCGCCCCGAGACCTTTCCGCCTAGGAGTCCAAATTCGCTAGAGTCTTTCCCATCTAGGATTGTGAGTCCTTCCCGCCCGGGAGTCCTGATCGCCCAGAGTCCCATCAGGGACTCCTTCGGCCGTGAGGGAACTTTGTTGCACTCGCTGGATTAGATGCTCAGCCACTTCAAGGTCTCGCCCATAACAGTCGACATTCGCCCACCGATTCCGTTTGCCTCGCGCCACGCCCTGTGCCCCCTCTGCCGTGAGTGCCGTGACGCGACCGTGCGCTGGTCCCGACCGGATTTCTTGCTTCGCTCTTCCACTCATGTGCGTGCTTGGCCCACGCTTGTGCCTCCGGCCACATGTTTTCCAACTTTGCCTTGCTCGTTTTCCCTAAGGCGGGCCATGGGGCCAAGGCAGCGCCCTCATGCCGCACGGACTCGTGTTATCTAGTCGAGGGGCTAACAAACCTCCCCACTGTGAGGTATTCTCTCAACGCCCGTTGACTTCAAACCGCGCATACCAAGGATCCGTCTTCAACCGCCACAATGTAGCACCCTTTTCCTCTAGCCGCCTTGCCTCACTGACGCGCGTCCTCTTCCAATGAATCAAGTACTCTATCTCAATTTGTTCTTCCAGCTCCCCATCTTCCTATCCCGTTGTAGATGCTTGCAATCTCGGTCGAACCTCGACTCTAACCATAGGCGGGTTCCGCTTTGCTTGCACTCTGTCCAGACTAGGATCACTGTGATAAGGCTTCGTGAGTTTACATGGAATGCTCCGTGAAGCTCAACCTCTCTCGTAGCTTCAACTTGTAGGCCACGCTCCCTATACGCTTCCACAATTTCAGTTGGTCCATCAACAGATTGGACCAAACCTCTCCAAACTGCTTATTCCCGACCTTTTCCAGATCCGAGGAAAGTTAACTTCACCGTAACCATCTCCCCTTGCTCAAATCTCCCGAGGTCTCTCGCTCTGGTCTCGCATACTTCTTCATGCGTCCATTTGCCTTTTCTAGGCCGCTCGGGTTTACCGGGCTAAATCTCGCTGAGACTTGTAAACTTGTACGCAAATTGGCTCACACTCACGTCTGTGTTGCTCAGAACTCGCACGTCTGTGGGCGCACGTGGGTCGAACCCGACAGCACCTCAAAAGGGCTCATACCCGTGGTCGAACTTCAGCCGCATCAGAGACAACCGAAATGGCTCTGTTCCAACCATCCGAGAGGCCGGCCAATGGCGGCGCAAATACTCTTCCAACACCCGATTTCACTCTCTCCGTCTCGACCATCACCGAGTGATTCGCGGCCGAGAATCTCGTGACTGCACCCACATCTTGAACAACCAACCCAAACCTCGCTCGTGAACCGCCAGATCTCGACGCTACTGCGTTCGCATCCTTAAAATGCTTCATAACATCAGCCAAGAAGATGCTACCGCTCTTCACCGACATCACTTGGTTGGATGAAGACAACAGACTTGAAACCCGTCTACCACCACCAAACTGATCCAAGCCCTACTTTCTGAACCCACTAATGAAGTCCATCGATAGACACCGCCATGGTCTCTAATGGACAAATGTGAATAATCCCGCTTCCTTCTTTCGCTCTGGCCTTGTCAACTTGATAAACATGGCATGTCTTGACATATGCTTGCACGTCTTCCTTCATCTTGAGCCAACGAAAAGACCGTGCCGCAATGCCAAATTCTTTCCTCCGGTGACCAGCCCATCTGGTGTCATGTGTCTCCTTCAAGAGTTTTGTCTCAAATTTTGCTCAAGGCACATATAGCTTCCCTCCTCCGAAGTACAACAACTCATTCTCGAGCCATCGCTCAGAAAGCATCTCACCCGCTCTACCAGCTGATACGCTTCAGTCTCGCGCAGCCTTCAAGTCTAACTCGCTCGCCGCTTGAAATCGTCACAACCGAGCTCAACGATCCCACATAACTCGCCACTTCCTTCCCACTACAAAGCATCCGCCACTTTGGCGCCAGTCGCACTCCACGCAGCACCCAATAAAATCAAAGTCTACTAAGAACTTGCCATCGAGTCAGTTGGGCAAAGAAGTTTCTTCTCGAGTCAGGAAGAAGGTGTTGGCAATATCGTTTACCACTACTACGAACCGAGTTCCCATCAAGTAGTGCTTTTCCGTTCAAGGCAATGGATGACCGCAAATATCTTTCTACGGGCGTCGTATCTTCCTCTACGTGATTCAACTTCCGACTCTCAGCTACCGGATGCCCTCTGCGACCAGCACTCCACCTAGTGGCCCTTATCCGACGCGATCCGTGTGCACTTCCGTGGCAACCATGTCGGGCGCCTCATCGGGCCTGAGGCGACGTGATTTTGAGCTCGAAGGCAAATTTTGGCACTCGCGATCCTGGCTCCCACTTCCTCTCTTTTTCAAAAGATCCGCAGAGCACCGGCTATCTCGAATAGCCCAAGATAAATCTCCTTCGTAGTAGTTTGCTAAGCCGAGAACGATCGCGCTTCGCCACCTGCCTGGCCGGCCAATCTCGATAATTACGCCACTCGCAGACCATCCATCCTTATCTCCTGACTTTGAAATCGATGACCCGTGAACTGATCTTTGGCCCCAGCAAACTCACACTTCTTTCTCGACATAGTTGAACCGGTTCGCTCACCACACCATCTCGAGGTGTACCACGTGATCTTGTAGAGCCTGGTCAGAGATCACTATGTCGTCTAAGTATACCACCACGACGAATCCAGAAGTCGAATAGACATCATTCATGAGGTTACAAAATGTACGGAGCATTAGTCAAACCAAGCGCATAACTAAAAATTCAAAACTTCCATACCGAAGCTACATGTAGTCTTTGCCTCGTCTCCTTTCCGCCACGCTAAGACTCTGTTAACATCCCGATCGCAAGTCTAGCTTCTCGTGGAAGTACTTACCTTGCTCAATCGATCGAACAAATTCAAGCAGCCCAAAGGTATCGGATAATGTTCTTGATCGTGACTTTATTCAAAGGTCTCTAATCCACACACATCCGAAGCGGTCCCATCTGCCTTCCGAAACAGCACCGCCCACTGGGCTTGAGGGTCGGGACCTGCACTCGCGATCCAAGCACTCCACACCGGCTTCCAAGAATCCTCTCAACTCGTGGACTCCATCCGATAAAGGAGTCAGCAGGAGGTCTCAACCCCCGGCACGAGCTCTATCTCGATGATCCGTCATTTTCTGGCGCAACTTCTTAGGGCAACTCTGGGAGGGTATAACATCGCAAATCTCTCGCATGGGGGCTATGGCATCCGGCACTCCGCCGACTCGTTTTTGTCCTATTGATCTCATCACTGCCGACATATGTGTGCTCACCCTTCCTAAGGCCTTTCTCGAAAGGCAGTGGCGCATAAGGTCTTCTCCCCTCAAGGTCTCTTAGGCGCTTGTCGATGTTTGGCCACAAAGCATGGCCGCTTCTCAATCCATGATCACTGGGCCCATTCAAGTGCGGCAACAAGGCTACTCGCTCTTTTGAAGAAATCGTTGCTCTACTTATGAAATCAAAATCATCCAAAGGGGAACACTGGAGGAAGCTCCATCGCACCTTCCAATCCCCCATCTGAATTGCCATGTTCTTGCCATACCATGCGTCTCTGTGTTTGGCTATTTACGCTTGAGCTTGTCACATCTTTAGCTAGCTTCAAACCAGTCCCGGGTCAGCTCTGCTGATGGTAAAATTGTGGGTCGCCCACCGGCCTACCACACACTCTCGCCTCCGCCACAACTCAACATATACGCCCTTCTCGTGGAGTCGCCACCCGCATCGCATTCCAACAACTCGAAGAGGGTTGGCTCTTGTGGGGCCTCGCTCCGCTATCTTCCCCTTTCTTCCGCTTCGAGTGCATCGAGCTCCTCTCGGGCAATCCCTCTGGTCGATGTGGCCCATCGCAGATAAAGCATCCCGAAGGGCTCAGTTTGTGAGGAAGCTGCCTCTCCCCACTCAGCCTCGTATCTCCTCGCGCTTCTTCCAACCCTTGCCTCCACTCGGAGGGCTTCCATCTAACTTCCTAGCTCGACTGGTTTCGTGGCCTTCCCTGGGGTGGGAGCAGAGGAAGAAGTCACCAGAAGCCTTACAAAATTGCCGTCGTTTCATGGCCGAGGGCAAGTCTCGACACCTGGTTCCCTCGCCAGTTTTTGAGCCCATCCGTAATCCCATGAAGTTTAATGTGCAGTAAATTTGTCTACTCGACATGTCCTCATGTCATAGACCACCAGCTTAAACTCCTTCACATAATCTCTCCGACCGGGAGTCTGCCTCGTCGCTTTTCTGTGAGATTCGCCATCCACGCTCAGGTTCGTGGGTAAGAACTGATCTTTCGCTCCTTTTTCAGATCTCCCAAATTCTCTCGATCTCGGTTTGGCCACAGTTAGCCACGGCCGTCTCGTCCGCTCACCAAAGCTCATCACCTGTCACATAGTGGTTATCGCACTGTCACCCACCAGATTCGAGCAAATGATGAAATATTGCTCCATGTCCCGCAGGAAATTCTCCAAGTCTTTGAGTATTACACCAAAAGTCTGGCTCAGTACTCGCACCTTCTCGCAGAGGCGGATTCGGCAGCAGACGGCGTGCTCCCGGGCACCACCGCCGCTTCAAGAACACGATCTCCCTAGAGATCTGATCCGCCTCGAACTCCTGGCCATGGCCTCGTGATCTGGCCATGGAATGTCCCCATCCGTTCCTCTACGGCTCGATCTCGGGTCTCCATCAATTCATGCTGTGAGTCAAGTCGCAGGACGGCATCGATCCGAAATGTAAAGCGGAGTTCGCCGCCTCACGCGGCCTACTCGCCAAGCTCCTCGATACACCCGGTGCCTACCCTGGGCCTCTATCCTTGCTACTTGCTCATTTAGCGATCAACCGTCATCCTCGCATTGGCCATCCGTGGCTCTGATACCAACTGTCCACACGCCTTTCTTTTGCTCGTGTGCGGCGCCTAGGAACCCGCTAGGCCAGCCTTCTCGATGCCTCACTATTCTCTCGAACACAAGGGCTTACTCGGGCATCTTCTTCCCAACTTGTATTTATTAGCTACTAAAATACAAGACAATTTCAAGATAGGCTCTCACACCTCGGCTCAATGCTTTCTCGTGGATCCAACTCCGTAACATATGAATTAACCAAGCGAAAGCACGCAGTTCTTTATATAGGGATGCTCAAGGGCAACTTAGTACACAATGACTAAGAGTCCTACTCTAACTCTAGTTCAAAATCAAAGAAGCCAAGACAATCCTTCCCGTATTGTGTGAGCCTCCGACCGAATGAAACTCCTCCTGCATTAATGTACCACACGATTCCCACCACGAGTAAGAGTCCTCCCGCCTAGAAACTGTCCCGCCTAGGAGTCCCATCGCATAGGACTCTTCGCTTGTAGGAATCCTTGTTGCACTCTGGATAGATGCTCAGCCGCCCAAGGCTCTCGCCCATAAATAGCTGACATTCGCCGACCGACTCATATTCTGCGCCACGCCTTCGTGCCCCCTCTGTCGCGGAGTGCCAGGATGCCCAATCGCAGGCGCCGGGCCCGAATGGATTTCGTTTGCCTTCCACCATGTGCTGCAGGTTGCCTTCACGCCTTGTGCCCCCCGACACATGTTTTCCCCAACTTTGCCTTTGCTCGCTTTCTCCCCTTAGGCGGGCCATGGGGCCAAGGCAAATGCTCTCATGCCGCACGACCTCGTGTGTTATCTAGTCGAGGGGCTAATGGGATGTCTCTAAATACCACCAAGTCAAAATTTCATGTAAACATTGATATTTTTCATTTGCCACCAAGGAGTAAATGAAATTGACTTTGGCGTTTGTTTTGAGTTTTATTGAAGCGTCAGCTTTCAATATTTAGATTATTTGTTTTAATTTTTACATGACTTCTTGTTGAAATTTCTAAACAAAAATTTAAATAGAAAAAGTTAAAATATTTAGATTTTTCTATTCGTAAAAGTTATCTAAAACAAAAGACCATCATTATCCAATAAGGAGGAGAGCCAGTAACACTCAATACATAACGTTAAAAAACGATCAACTTAATAATACTATTTTACCATTAAACTATAAAAATTCTATTCACCATTATAAAAAGCAAACGTCCCGTTAATGTTTACACGTGTTATTCATCTACTCCTCAAACTTTACTATAAAGTGCTTCATTTGTGTGTCAAAAAAGTAATGCAACCGCTTAAAACAGCACACCATGCAAAGCAAATTGGTTTGTTTGTTATAACTGTTTTTTTTTTTTTTCTGATAAACAAGGAGAACAAAAATTTGAACAAGCTTACTGACTTTTTGTTTTGGAAAAACACGATAGAACAAAGAAAAACATTAAATTTAAAGAATAATAAGTAAATCTCAGATAACATCAAAATAATATTCTCTATGTTTTCAAATATTTTCTAAAATATTATGAAACAAGCCCAATGTGTCCTTACAAAACACTATTTGCAACAATTAATGCATGTTTTGGGATAAGGGGAGAGTGGTATTAAGATTTGATTATGAATTCTTAAATTAGTAGATGCCTCGTATATGTGTAACTAAATCTAACTAACATTATCGAGTACTAGTAGGATGATCATGTCTTTGCAGAGTTTCTAAACTAAGACGTATCTACAGTCATCATAACAAAGCCTAAGAAACTGGAGGATTTTGTGAGAACCAACTAGAATCAGATGGAAGTTGACCTAGTGCACACCCCTGGAAACTCGGCAATACTTTAACTATTGGGCCATAGCCCCATATTCATTAGTTTTTACTGTTAATATATATATATATATATATATATATATATATATATATATATATATATATATATATATATATATATATATATATCACATAATGAGAAGTTTGCATACTAAAGAATACTGTTTAGAGTTTTTTTTTTTTAGTAACTTGCTTAATGTCATTATGACATTATTTTTCAATCGGTTCCAATTTTCCTAGGTCTCGTTCCAATTAATTTGTATCATTATGAGAAGTTGTAAGGGTTTATGTATCCTTTGATAAACCTTTGCTTCGATCTTTTCCTGTGTGATTTCACTGCATACCACAAATCTAAACTCAAGCATGCAGTCAAATGAATTGTAATTTCTTTAGTGGTACCTATAGTAATTTCTCATACCAAAGATATAACATATGAACATAAAATGAGATCGGAATTAAAAGTAACACCCAATATCATGTCTATAATAAACAGTTACACACTATCACGCACAAGCAAGGTAGACAAACCTAGCTACAATGAGTACTCATATGAAATCACCATTCACAACTAGAAACATAGAATTGAGTGACTGATACATATATAGACCTCCGTATGCTAAGAATAAGACGATCAGCACTCACCGCTAACTGCTCTTATTTTACGTACCTATCACCAAATTCAAAATAACCAACCAGTCACCAATTGTATGGGTGGGAGATGGTGGTTTCTGGGTGGCTTCTGGGTAGGAGGCAAGGTAGCTTGACCAGAATGAGACTGCTTCTCTCCCTTTATGGTTTGCCTGATGGTCTGGTGGCTTGTGCTCTGGGACTGGGAGTGGCTCCTTCTCTTCCTGGAGAAGGTTCCGAGTTTGCTAGATGACTTGTGTTCTGGTGGTGGCTTCTCTCCTGGAGGTGGTTTCCAAATGGGCTTGGTGGTTTGTGCTCAGGGCTTCTTCCTGGGTGGTTTCAGATTGGCTTGGTGGCTGTGTTCGAATCGGGAAGCGGCTTTCAAGAAGCTACTGAGTTTTATTAGATGGTTTGTGTTCTGGTGGTGGCTTCTCCTTTGGGTGGCTTGTGTCCGGGGAGCGGCCTCTCCCCAGGAGGGTTAGGTAGTGGTTGGTGCTGGTTAGGCGGTTTCTCTCCAATCTCGGCGGAGGTGGTTTGAAGTGAGGACGCTGGGGTGTCGGCGAGGGAGGAGGTGGTGAGAATCACTGAGTCCCAATAGCAACACTAGCAAAGAAGTGAGACATCTTGAGTTCAGGCTGAAATTTTTGTGAAGGATACAAGAATTAGTGGCCTTTTATAGGATGATCGACCTGGGTGACATTCATCTGACACAAAGCAAGCATTGATGTCTACACATAAATTCTATGGGTCCGGTCCGATGGGTCCTACAGAAGTTGCAAACTTGGACTATTGAGGTGTGTGTTGGCCTTTTTGCATTTCCCCTAAGAATGCTCACATGGGATAGGCATTACATGATCTATTTGCTCTTTTTACCTTAAGAGTTACACCTCCCTGCACCAGCCTCAACCTTTATAAATGTTCTGTTTTCATTGTGTCTACTCGAGATGAGTATATATTAAAGGAAACTTTTAGTCAATTAATTTTGAGAATAATTGCAAAAAGAAAAAAAAAAGGTATAAGTGGAATGATTCGATTCGATTTCATAAAAAATAATTGCTTTCTTATATGATAAGATCTAAATATTATTTTAATAAACTGTTTATCATTATAGTACTTTAAGACATTAAGATAGTATTTAGATACTATTATACATGAAACACAATTATTTTTTATGTAATTGTGAATATGTTTCATATATTTTGCATTCTTTATAATTATTCTCAAATCCATTGCTCAAACACAAGTTTCCTTGTTAACGTGAGCCTTGTCAACGAATTGACTGCTAGCCTAGGATCTACAAACTCCAACTTTGAGGCTTTCAAAGGTATTGTTGAAAATATATACATGGAGAATTCTTGTTTGGTAGAGTGCAGCTTCATGAGCCACTAAGACTTTTTCTTAATTTCAAACTAATAAATGTTTCCAAAATTGAAAATTTAAGTGATATTTCCAAATATTGGATTACTTAATTTCAAACTAATGAATGCTTCTTTAAAATTCCAATGACATTTTCAAATATTGGAGTTCATTTCTATTGATAACTAATGATCATATATATATATATATATATATATATATATATATATATATATATATATATATATATATATATATATATTACCCATAATGGCAGTGACTCAATGATAGTGGGCAAGATTAAAAAGGAAGCTTACAAATTTTTACAAATCCTAGACTTCAACCTCAAAAGTTATTTCAGTGGGACAAAGATAGCATTTGGATTTCAAATTCTACAATCTAATTAGGAAATTTAAAAGTAAAATAAAAATTCAGAATGGGGCACAAGCTAGATCCACCCTGATTATCTACGCTATATTAAAAAGAGATTATGGGTATGTCGGATTATAGTTTTGAAAAGTGTTTTTTATTGAGAACACCTCAAACACTAGAAAACAAAGTTTTTAGCTTTTTTTTCTTTTTTTTTTGTCTAAAAGTATGAGTTACACTACAGAAAATACACACCAAAATGATGTTTTTTATGTTTTCAAAACCACTGTCGGAAAATTATTTTCAAAAATAGGAACCAAACGTGCCCTATATTTTGCTTCTTTTTCTAGCTCCTTCTTGAAGGGAGGATGGGACTGTGTCATTAGCTCAGTTCACTAAAGATAAGGGCAGGCCCCATATCGTTTCACATTTCATTTGGAAGGTTTGTTCTGGAAATATTTCATAGAAACATCTCTTTTTCTTCTTTCGTGGTCCCTAGCCTCCCATTGTTCGTTAACAAGCCACTGAGCTGAAAAAGTTGAAAAAAAAGCAACACGGCCTGACTTCTTGTGATTTATTAGTTAATTAAAGGTCACTGAAGTCAGAAATCCCCTTGTCCTCTTCATTTTATTCCTATGACCTAATAAAACCGAAAGAAAAAAAAACAGTCTTGTGGGTTGGTGTTGAACATCAGCATCTCACAAGTTAAGATTGGAATTTTCTGCTATGAAGTATGCAGTTAAATTGACCTAAAATCCTAAGTGACATTTATTTTTAACATATATACGTTTGAAATACTGTTGATTCATTGTGGAAATTACTTGTGCGAAAGTTGTTGGACAATTTGACATGTTATAAGAAGAAAAAGCTATGAACAAGCATTGTGCTTGCAAAGTCTATATGAAGTAGGTGAAACAAGATAAAGGATGTGTTTGATTGAACTTATTTATAACTTATTTGAGCTTTTATATTATAAAATTAAAGGTGTTTGGAAGAATTATAAAATAACTTATGACTCTCTCTTAGAATAATTTTAACTTATTTCAATAAGGTTCATGGAGAAGCTAATAAAAAAAAAAAGCCTAAAAGCTTAAAAAAAAGGCCTAAAAACATTGATCATCTTAAAGACAAAATTGTCCTTATGATAAGCAATTATATATATATATATATATATATATATATATATATATATATATATATATATATATATATATATATATATATATATATATGTGTGTGTGTGTGTGTGTGTGTGTGTGTGTGTGTGTGTGTAAAATAAAAATTTTGAAAAAAATTATGTTAAAATAGAAAAAAAAATGAGAATTAATGAAAATAGAAAACAATTCGAAAATTTATGTAAAAATAGGTAAATTTTTTTGAAAAATTATATAAAATAAGAAAATAATTCGTAAATAATGAAACAAAAATGTAAAACAAATTCGAAAAATTATGTGTAAAAAATCTGGAAATTTTTTGTAAACAATAGGAAAAATTTATCACATATAATTAAAAAATAGAAAAATCTATGGATGATGGGAAGAATGGTATTGATGATAATTTTCTTGATTTAGAATTTGATGTAGATTCATGAGTGTTTATTTTTGTTTTGAAACTTATAATTTTTGTGATGATGAGAAGCATTAATGATGTTTGTTATTTGTTTTGGAACAAGTTTGTAATGATGGGAAGCACTATTGATGTTTGATTTTTATGTTTGATGTTCTTTTTACTTTATTGTATTTTATTATTAGATAAAAACTTTAGGACAATATTTATATATATATATATATATATATATATATATATATATATATATTGGGATAAAAAGGACACTTAAAGCCTGCCTCAGTGTCCTACGCGTTTTTAAGGCCTAAATAGGCTTTTATGCCTCAGACACCTTTAAATAACTATGAAGCTCACGGTACATCATGTTCCAATTTATAAAATGAGTTCCAAAGATTTTAATGAAAAAAAACCTATAATATTTTAGTTTTTATAATCTTTTTGATGCATATGAAACAAAAATGAAAAGGACATAATCATTCATTAGCTTGTTTTTATACTAGAGATTACATTTGAATAATAAATGTTTTCGTATATAAGCGAATCTTACTATTTTAATTTTTAATTTTTATCATATTTACGATATATATAATATTAATTTTTAGTTTTTAATTTTTTATAAATTATGACAAGTGCTTATTTATTAAAGCACTTCAAATTTATAAGAGATGTCTTCAACACTTAGTCATATGCATGTAGTAATACATTCAAACACTTTAAAATATTGCATAAACGCTTTTTTAAAATATAATCTAAACACAAATAGTTTATTAGCTAGCATATGACATAAACTCTCATCTAATAAGCACTTATAAAATAATTGTTTAATTAAACTGTTGACACAAATAGGGCCAAAGAACACCGAGAAACATCCCATAAAAGTGAGGCATACTATTCAATGCATCATCAAGGATAAATTACTGATTCTATTTAACAATAACAGTAACCAAGAGATGCAGCTGAGATAATAACCACTAACATGAAAAGCGCTAACCAGTATGTGTGAGCGACTAAAAGAGAGGAGGGCTCTTTCAGGTATCGAGACTACATGGACAGATAAAAGAACTCGTGTTTTCGCTTTGAAAAAATAGGAGAATAAGAAAAATAATGTAAGAACATGTTTTTTTTGTTTTTCTTTGAAAAATACATATAACACAAAAACACTAAATTCGGGATAATAACAAATTTTAGAGGCTACCAAAATGGCATTCTGTTATAGCACAATTAATGCAGTTCATTAGCACAAAAAGATTAAATCCACCAAATCTTTTACAGTTCAACCAACACTTGAACTAGTAGCTTCACTACTAGGTAATGATATGAAAACTAAACCAACCTATCTCACAATTTCTTCCATCCACCATGAATTACTGAACCAAAAGAACAAGAGACTATCAATGAAGAAAGCCTCCTATTGGCTAGATAATTCATATTCCAAAGTATTGAGAGTTGTTCACTGGGCTAGGCTTTAATAAAGATAAACAGAGAGTATATATATACATGCATAAAGCTCCAATCTTCTGGCAAGAGTTAACCATTAACTTGAAACATAATTAAAGAAGCATCCAAAAAGCAAATCCTCTAAGTCCTTAGCAATATATTACAACCAAACAAAATTATTGAAGAGTCTATATCCATATCCTCAAAGTGAGATCGCTTAATGTCTAACTTAATTGCCTTTTCTCTAATGCCCAAAATTAAAAGGCACAAAGTATCATCCAAATCAAATTGCACAATGTATGCTCTAAATCATGGGATTTCACCTAAGTTACTACACCAACAGATAATTTCGTTTTTTCTCCGAAGTTATTACCCTGTAAATCGAATTTCCATATGCCAATCAAAATATCATTCCAAGACACATCTTTCAAATTAAAAGACAAGGACAGCATATACACATTCAACCACGACTTGAACTCAACAACCGTGTGGACAAGAATATAGGACTTCTACCAATCGTGTGCCAAGAGGGAACCGGTGTATAAAAGATAAAAGTTTGTTTGGGCTCTTTGTTTGCATAATACATGCAGCCTATGCAAAAATGATTCCAAAACCAAGCTGCATGAGTGATGAGTGTAAAATTCATCTATGTTTTGAGTTCATTTCACATGCTATTTTGAGCATTTTATATCCATATTCATGTAAAACTCATAACATTTCCTCCAAACTTGGTTTTGTAGGATTATTGATGAAAAGCAAGTGATTTGGCAAGAAATATAATATATATACAAAAGAAGAGTCAATCGTGTCTGCCAACGCATCACCGAAGCTGAATTTTTCCACCGGATGGAACTTCAAATGGTTCAAATATCCCCATGGTTGCATTCTTCATTCAAATAGCTTCAACGTACACCTCGTACACTCCCAAAACCGAGTTCAAACGAAGAGCTTACGCCATCAACAAATGGTAATAAAACAAGCTCCTTAGTTGCATTTTGTCGGTAAGAACCAGTGATAGCTTCGTCACGCGTGCCAGGTGATAAAGTTTTGTCAAAGTGACAAAGTTAAAGGACAAAGCTTTGTCATGACAAAACCAGATTTTTTGCCGCACAAAGCTTCATGGCATAAAACCCGATGTTTTCGCAACAGAGTTAACAAAATCTGTCACAATAAAACTAGATTTTGTTGCGACAAAGCCAATGACAAAGTTTTCATGACAGTCCCGCATTTTGTCGCGATGAGTTAGCAACAAACTCTGTCACGACAAAACCGTGATTTTGCTGTGACAGCCAAGACAAAAACGCTAGCCCTTTTTTAAGCTCAAAACTATCAGCAGATCTGCCAAGCCCATTTCACCCTAGACTATAAATACTTAGTTTAGGTTTCAGGCAATAGGGAGGTGGGAGAACACCTCTCATGGGGGTTTCTCTCTAAATTGCCAATTTTAGTTTTGCCACAAATTTTGATTTTTAGTAGATCTTAGAGAAGTTTTGTGAGCATATTTTTATTTGCATTGAAGAGATTTCTTGCTATACATCAAAGATTCAAATTTCATTATAGTTCAAACAAAATACTGGTAAACCAAAACTGGATTTTTCTCACCTCGTCTCTGATTTCTTTCTTCATTTTCTTACTTTTTGCCGGGACATTAGTGATGATTGGAATCCAAAGAATGGAGCATTAAACACCCCCTCTGTGGGGGTGGGGATTAATTGATCAACATTCGTATTTGTAGATTCTCGCCATTTTGTGGTTTGAAAACTGAATTCTATATAATTGGTATTGTTCATATACTAGATGTTCGGAATATTAGTGAAGTGACCAAAAAAGTTAGCCAGATCTTTCTCCGATTTTCGTGGAGCTCCGAGTGACATAGAGATGGAGATTCCTAAGAGTAAAGAGCAGTAACTTGGGGGTATGTTAAACTAATATTATAGAACTAATGAACTCTAAAAGATTACTTTGATGGATCACTAATTTACTCATGGTGCGAGGATTAAACTAGATGATGGTCGCTTTAATGTTTAGAGGTCTCACCTCAAAATTGATAGAATGACCTTTGATCCCATAGCATAGATCTAATCAAGGAGGGAGAGAACTTTATTAGATTTAATGTATGGTACCACTACATTAGAGAAGGCTTGCATTATCCCTGCCTATAGGGCAAAATTCTTCAATCCTAAGATTTGGTTGTGAAGTACTGAAAAGGAAAAATATCCATATCTTAGAGACTCATGTCTCTGAAAGGAACATGAATCTCTAATTAGTGAAATGTATGGTGTATGGAGAAATCCAAGCTATACTACATCGCTTTGACAACCAAAGATTCAACTCACAAATGTTGCGTCAAATAAACACAAATGGTGTTTTGTAAAAGATTACTTTGATAGATCACTACACTTACTCCATGGTGTGAGGATTAACTAGATGATGTATCGCTTAATGCTTAGAGGTCTCACCTCAAATTGATAGAATGACTCATCCCTGTTAGCATAGATCTAATCAAGGAGGGAGAGAACTTTATTAGATTTAATGTATGAGGTACCAATTACATTAGAGAAGGCTTGCATTATCCTGTCTATAGGGGCAAAAATTCTTCAATCCTAAGATTTGGTTGTGAAGTACTGAAAAGGAAAAATATCCATATCTTAGAGACTCATGTCTCTGAAAGGAACATGAATCTCTAATTAGTGAAATGTATGGTGTATGGAGAAATCCAAGCATACTATTTGACAAATCCAGCATTCGCCAACTCCTACAAATGTTGCGCCAAATAAACACAAATTGTTTTGTAAATAATAATCCCCATCCCTAGTGTGCCTCTTCTTCATACATTATAGAATTAGGTAGTTTCTTGTTTAGTAGATTTTAGATTAGTTTTAAATCAATTTTATTTCACTAAATTTATTTGACTCACATCCTATTTGCTGCCTAAATAGTGAAGAGCCCTTTGTAATCTAAAGACTAAATTCCAATTCCAGAGAACCTCCAATCCTCGGCACGACATCCCGCACTTTAGAGTCCACTTTATTACTTGTACGACCCGCACTTGCGGAAAGGGATGAGTGTTGGTGATACTTTTCGCATTTCAGTTTTTGAGCACCTTCACTTTTGTTTCAAATCAGTTTTGAGTATTTACCACATTCACTCCCGCTCTATATTTTCATATATACATCATTTGTCCAACAAGCTGCACCGCCGCGAGGACTTTAGTTAGTCTTGTACCGTGGTCTAAAATTGGTCAACAAGTTTTTGGCGCTATGAGCCGGACTTTAGTTAGTCTTTAGTTGCCGTGCTCAAATTTGGTCCTAAATAATGAGTCACATGGATGGACGGGCGTGATTCCATTTAGGTTTTGTCCAAAAATATGAGTGTCACTTGACTCAACTCTAAAGGCCCCCTCAATTCGTAATCGGCAAGTCATATAGTATAAAATCACCCACTTCACTTAAAAGTAACAATATACATTCTAGCTAAAGTTACCAAATTTTGCATCATCTTGCATAATTTTTCTTTCATTCTTTACCTATTTGATGTGCCTATAATATCTCATATGCATTTGTTCTTGTAAGATTGTCAGCACTCTAGTTAATCAAGACGCTCGTAATTTAATCCACTGTAATACTCAAAGTATTTCCATTCTAGACCAAAAGCACAAATGCAGTGCTGCTATTCATATTCACGCTCTTTCAGCATTCTTATGCTATTGAGTAATATATCATAAAGTAATGTAAGAGTGGATTATCATAATAGAAGTTTCCATAAGAAAATCATATACTACAAAGAAACTTATTTTCCAAGGAAAATTTATCCATATCCATTATCACAAAAAAAAATTGATAAATTATCATCCAAAGGTCCAACCAGAAACACGAAAATAATACTAATCACTAAAAGGCCAACCAGAAACCATAAAATGTATTAAAATATTTTGCAAGAGTTCTCTCCAAGATTACCCGCACTTCTGTTTAGATGATGAGAAACTTCAAAGTAAGTCATAGAGGTTTCGAGGGTCTCCCCAATGTAGTCTTCAACCGTTCTGTTCACACACATATATATATATATATATATATATATATATATATATATATATATATATATATATATATATATATATATATATATATGTTCACATTCAAATTAACAGCGGTGTATCGCTTTCCACCTCATTCAGATTTGAATTACTTCCTAGGAATCATATACCAATCATATCATCACCGCCTCAGGAACAAAGAGGAAATCAGCATTTCAATTTATCCAACATTAAAATTAAAAATAAAATAAAAACAACCCCGAAAATGGGCTGCTCGGGAGGTAAATATAATATACGGGATGACAACATTGCATAACTGTTAAAGAAATCAAAATCGAGTACCTTTGAGTTCTATGTCGCAAAACAAGCCGATGACTATTTTAAAGGCAATTGCACGCTGGGAACCGCATTCATTCAAAAAACATTAGTCATGCATACAGGTATGGTATGGTATACTATGCACTCATACTTCCGTCTCATGCAATCTAAATTCAGTGAAAATGCAAAAGAAAAACAAAGAATTATGTGCAAACTGCATTTTTTTTTCTTTTTTCTCCTTCGCTAAACAACCATCTTCATAATTTCTAGAGTTCAGCTTCATTCTCGTCTTAAGACACCCATGGCGTAGAATTTTCCATTCAAATTTTTAAGGTGAAACTTCACATTGTTCAATTATTATCCATTTCTTTCTCCAACATTATCTAAATCATACCTGCAGGAAGGCCGTGAATACCTCGGAGTAAGAAGTTTTAAAAAATCTAAAGATAGGCACCTTCACCTATGCAAAGGGCATGAGTCCATCAACCTAGTTCCTAGTCCAGCTGAAGAATATCCATTCTCTCGATAATCTTAGTTTACATAATATATCATTTCAAGAAAAAGCACAGGCATAGAGTAGCCATAAATCATGAATCCCTCAGAGATACACAGATTAACGTCATATTTGAATGCAAGCTTAAGAGTCTAAAACCTAAGCCATGTCATGACAATACACAAACTCCACCGATTTTACTTCTAATGTTATTTCTTCCTCAAATCAAGCATTCTATCTAAAATCGTGGATCAATGTTCAAAACAAAGATCCAAAAGAATTTCCTAATCTCCATTTACCAATTACCCTTAGGAAAACTACCAGAAAATCACTCAGTATCTCCAAGTTTATGAAGACCTATCCTATCGCACAGAGCCTTTCTTACCCAATTAACTCCTGTTAGAATCCCTCAAATGGTTTGACATGCATTTAAAAACGGAGAAATCAAAGGGAAAAGATGGAAGAGAGATACTAGCTCTTGAGAAAACCAAACTTGAGAAATGGATGAATTACCGAAGGGGGTGAAAACCCGCTGGATGTAACTGCGTCATTGTCAAATATAGATCCGGCGGAACATTTGCAACCAAGAGGCATAAGAAAACTTATGGGGTGGAAAACTCAAAAAACATTCTAAGATGAATAACATCTATATATTACTATCCTGGCAACTAACTTTTGCTAGTCTTTGCAACAACTTCTGATGTTAAGAATGTATTCTGCATGGTGGTCTAGAAGAAGAATACATGGAAGCATTTTCGAAGTTTTAATGAAGACCAGTTAATGCATTTATTTGCATCCATGGATCATTTCAAAGAAAATGGTCATGAAATTGAACGAAATGATGAGACCTCAAAGAGGGCAACAAAAGGAAACAAAAATGAGAAATGAGAAAGGCCCAGGAGAGAGGCGTAATTAAGAAGTGTGAGAAATCCCTTGTGGTGAAAGACCCAAAAGTTTACCTCTAGAAGACTAACGAGATTGTATTAGGGTATGATCATATCCTTTGGTGAAAGCCCTAAAACAATAGAACATTTTATGATTGTGCATCATTCTCATTGCATCTCATCATAATTCATTTGTGTGAATATTGTTGATGACTTGTTGACTAGTATAAATTGTGTGAATTATGTTTGACGATGCGAAATGTGTAAAATCAGGTGCAATTAGTGAAATGTTGTTTGATGATGCGTTGATGTATGTGTGTGTTGTAAGTTTTATGTTTATTTTTATTTAATTAGATTAACTTTTGAAACCTTTATTCAACCGCTTATGTGATAAGAAATTGTGTGATTATATGTGGTATATTATAAGTTTTTTATGTTTGTGTTATTCATTAAACATTGACCTTTAGCTATACCACTTAACCCCATTAGGTGTGACCTACACTCACCCTTATTCTCTAAAATTTTAAATTTAACTGGGTTTTTAGAGTTTTTTTTACAAGAAGATCCAGATCAGATCAAGATGCCCCAAAAAGCCACATAAGTTAATATAAGGATTGTCCCTTTTAATTTTATTTTATTTTAATTTTTGACTTGTATTAAGTAGAAGTTATATGAATTCTGGAAATCTAAACTAAATGTTTGGTTTGTAAAATATGATTTGAAATTCTTGAAATAAAATTTTTGTAGATATTCATTATATAAACTTTGGTTGGTATATTAATTAGTATAGTGTGATTTTGTAAATGGGTACAGAAAGAAAGAAAAAATAGAGTACTCGCTTCAATTGTTACTGACTAGAAAACTCTTATGGTCAAACCGTTGACTTGGGATCGCAAGTCGGATTGGCTGCCTGTAATCCGTGGCGTGACAGATATGGCTTGCATTCTTCCCTTCCTTTTGTTCTTCTCACAATATTCTCCACTATCTTTAACCCATAGGAGATTTTGGGCGCACACCTAATAAAATACGGGACTCACCACTTTGTTCATCAAAAGAGGACTTCATTGACACAACTAAGACAATTTTAAGCTTTGATACCATTTGTTAGAAACATAATAGACATATATCTCTTCATATTTGTATGATATTGTCTACTTAATCAGGCATAAGGTCCACATGATTTTAAGCTGACTCCCCAAAGGCTGTCCACATGTACTAATTCATAACTCTTCACGTGAGACTTGGACGCACACTTAACGAGTTATATTATGCTTCTTTTTTCTAGCCACTCCTTGGAGGGAGGAGGGACATTGTGATCTGCGCCGCTGAAGCTATTCCATGGCATTCGGGGCTCAGCCTGTAACTAAGATATGGGTAGGCCTCGTATTGTTTCATATTTCGTCGTGAGGTTAATTCTCGAAATATTTGATTAAAACACTCTTTTAATTTTTCCGTGTGTGGTCCCTAGCCTAAGTTGGAAAATGGCAACACGGCCGACCTCTCAGATTCACAAGCAAATACAAAGATCATCGAAGTGCGATCCCTTTGGCCTCTTGATTTATTCCAACATCTCTATGACCTAATAAAACCAAAACAATAAAAATAAAAACAAAAGAACAAGATAGGTTGGTGCTTAGCAACAAGACATGATGATGAAAAAAGAAAAGAAAAGGAAATCGAAATTCCACCTCTCGATGCATGATTTTCTCATAAAACAACCATATTATATTCAATCAAGAAAGAGTAGTTATTGTGGTATGTGGTTCATATTGAGGCTAAAAGTATGGGAGCAACACCTATAGTATAGTAAGCGCATCGTAGTGAAGTGTAAGGTTCCTTCATAGCGATAACCCTTTGCTGAAAGGCAATATCAACATGTGCAAAGGGTGCCTCTCAAAGACGTATTGTATATTTAGGGTATAAGGATATTTTTATAATTTGATCATATAGGGCTATTATAAATACTCTTCTATGTAACCCTATTTAGTGATAGTGAAAAGCTTAAGTTAATGCTCCCGATGTAGGTACACCGGGTCGAATCCCATAAATTTAGGTTTTTTTCATTTTGTCTTTACCCAATTTTACCATCATTGTTACACAATCACAAACAATAATGCATGTGGCCTCGTGATCAAGAACCATTAGAATCTTGTTAAACCTACAAAGATCACAATTAGCATTTACATTTTACCATGATAATGGCTTTTTCAGGATAAAGCTCTTGCACCACTATGATTCAAGTCGTACTTCACATGTAAACATTGGAATTTCTTCATAATTTGCCACCAAGGATGCATTTAAAATTGACTTAAAATCCCAAGTGGGATTTTTTTTGTTATAAATAGGGAAGTTTTGATGCTTGAGTATATGAATTCAATATTACAAAGATAAAGAACTCAACGTAAACATGCACAAGGATCTTAACGTCAAGGCCACTTATGTCTACATCCATGAATGAGGAGAAAATCTTTTCACTATTCTTGGAAAACACAGGGTACAAGATTTGTGTATCAAAGTATTGTGACGACTAGGAAAAATCATAAAATAACAAAACTCTAGAATGCCCACAATACTGAGAAAATACCGCACAAAACTCACAATCTCTCAAACCCTTTCATCTCTATACTCATTGAATAACTTTTCTACAACCCCTTCTCTCATATCTTTTCCTTCTAGTGACCCATAATATTTATAAGGATATTCCTAAAAGCTTTCCTTATTCTACAAGGAAACCTAATATTACAATATAATACCTAGGAATTATCCTATAAAATATTCTTACCAAAATGAATTAATACTATATAGGAATTTGAGACATTCTAACAATCTTCGTTTGATCAAATCTACTCACATCTTGATAAGAGAACAATGACTCCACCTTGAGAACCGAAATTCCTTTATCTTGATCTTGTATGCTCAAATTTTTGTTCTTCCAAATATCTTTAACTCAAGCTTTGATACCATTTTTTACGACCGCGAAAAGCTTGATACATGAAAATATCAAAGATGAAGAAATCAATGTACATATGCACTGGTGGTTTTAACGTCTGCTCGAAGACCCATGCCTTTACATCCCTGATGAGAAAATATTTCCATTATTCTTGAAAACACAGAGTACAAGATTGGAATATCAAAGTATTGCGACTCACTAGGAAAAATAAAAAAATTATAAAAACCCTAGGATGAACCAAGAAATACCACAAAACTTTCAATATCTCAAATCCTTACATTCCTACACACACCGAATAGCCTTTAAAAGTTCTTCTCTCATAACTTTTGCTCCTAGGACTCAGAATATTTATAGGAATATAGTTCATAAAGCTTCCTTTATTATATGGCAAGAAACCTAATATTGCAAATAATATAAAAACTATGAATTATCCTATAAAATATTCTTTACAAAGATGAATTATTATAAATTAGGAATTTGAGACATATTCTAACAATTTCCACCTTGGATCAAATTCCATCGAGTCAATCATCCAACACATATTCTTAATGAGAGAGCAATCACCACCTTGAATCGAAATTCTTTATCATCTTGTGTGTTTTGGTGATCTTTCGCTTCCAAACATCTTTAATCCTAAGCCTCTAATACCATTTTTTATAAAAGCGGAAGCTTTGATGCACAAAGAATATTTCACCAAGAACATAAAGATAAAGCAACATAAAGGTGCATGAGGGTTTTTAACATGGCTCGACCAATTATGCTTACATCCATGAAACAGAGAATATTCCCACTATCCTGAAAATATAGATTACAAGATTGGAGTATCAACGTATTGCGATGACTAAGAAAACCACAAAATAACAAAACCGTAGATGCTCACACACACGAAAAATAATTCACTAAGCTCACAATCTCTCAAACCCTTATATATATATATATATGCACACACTAATGTTTTTACAAGCTCCTTTATCTCTTCATGAATTTTTTTCCCTAGACCCATAATATTATAGGATATTTAGAGAAAAGCTTTCCTATTCTATAAGAAAACCTAATATTACATATTAATGTAATAATTGGGAATTATCCTATAAATATTCTTTACAAAAGGAATAATACTAAGTGAGAATTTTTGAGACATTTAAACAGTTTTTAATAGGAATATATTGTAAGAGTAATGTTTAAAGTATTGGTTGATTCACAGCCATCGGGTGAAGGGAAAGTTAAGGACAAATTAACATGTTATAAGAAGAAAAAGTTATGAGTAAACGTTGTGCATGCAAAGTCTATAAGGAAGTAGGTAGAATATATAACAGCAGTGGTACTAAGAAACACCCTTGAAGTAAGGCTTACTATTCACAATATAAATATAAAACATAAAGCTATTTGAGGGCTCAATGGTTATAATATATATTTGATTTTTGTTGATTCCATGCACTCTATTATATATTTAAAGTAATTTTATATCATCATAAACATAAATATAATGCAACATACCATGTTGAACCTTACCCGACCATCAGATAATTGATTTTTATCTTTAAGGTTTTCACGAATATAAAATATAAAAATAGGGTGAAAATATTCCTAAAGATGGTAAGCCAGGCAATGCAATCTTGCTCGAGTCATTACCGTGAACATTCTCATGGCTTTAACTTAAACGGTTTTTTTTGTGGTCAAAACTTAAGTGAACGACTCTCGTTAGACTTAAACGAAAAGTTTCACAATATGACATCATAATTTTTAGATTATAGTGTATGGATTGGGCTAATAGTTTGATCTCTGTATGTCTCACTACTAATCTTAGGTATGTATATTCGAGGTTGAGATGCCTATAACCATATGATGTTTTTTTTTTTCTTCAGGTTTATGGAATTGTAAGGCACTATGAGGTATTGCGTGGAATTCTAGGTTTTATAGTTATTTCTTCCTAATAAGTACATTCAACCTGCACTCCATAATTGGATTAGTAATACTTCAATCTTATAACCATATTTAGATTCAGAGCTTTCGCCTCGTAGTTTTTCCTTATTTGAAGTTTTTAAAATATGTCTTTCTTTGTTTTTGTTTTTATTTCTTGTTGCCTATTCTCTGTTTTCTTTCTTTAACAGCTCTTAATGTTTTAACTTTTAACTAGTGCTACTTCCATGATGATAAGAATACCTTGTCAGTAATCCACTGGGAGATCATTATCTGGCGCTTTTGATATTTTGACAAAGTAATATTTGTTGCTCTATCCAGCTCTCGTACGCATGTGATCTTGTTAAATGTTGTGGCGATTACATGTCATATACAATAGATCAAGCACATTATCTCGGGGTCAATTCAAAACTATAAGATATGGATGAGAGCTTTCTTTATGAGGTTTTTTGTTTATTCAAGATCTATCCAAATTCAAAATCTCACATGTAAATTTGCATTTCTACATTTCCTATCGAGATTCCTAACTTGATGTAATATACAAGTAGAATAACATTTTTGTGTCTACCCTCATAATTTGATAGATATACATGTGTGTTCTTGCGCATAGTTCTTGATGTCAGACCAGATGGGCTTTACTTTAAAAGTGGGACGTTTGAACTCCCTTATGGGATCGAGTATGTGCAGTGATAGTTATAGATGTATGCAAAAATATAAAAGCACACGATCTTTTTTATGTGGTTCTATTAACTACCTATGTCATTTCGGGTTATGCTCTCGATGTAAGGATTTCCATTAATCTCGATTCCAAGGTTTACAATTAGTCTTATGTGGTACAAGACTCTCTACCTACGGCCCTCTTGAACCTAATCACTCCTTGTGGAATTCATAATGAACTTTCTCCATTCCCCTCTCAAAAGCATCACACACTCATAACCCACTTTACATCAATATAAGATGAAGAAAATAAAGAACATCATATTTCACCAAAGATGAAAGGCTTTTAACGTGCAATATCTCAACCGAGTATATGCACTCTGCACTTTCAACACGTCCTGACTTCGTCATTTTCTTAAGCTCGCTCTCAAATCCTTGATGAGAACTTCCACATACCAGACCATAGCCCTGCTAATCGCATTGAAGCCCTGATGTATCGGACCATCTTAATACGACTCCAACTCACCTTCTATTCGTTGTAATTTCGCCATAAGCTATCATTGCAAAAATAGGAAACTTGTTGATTGATTGACCGATTTTTATGCATAGACCAAATCGATGAAGTAATTAGCAATTCCATCCAGCACTCTTCAATTCCAACCAAATGCCAAAACTTATTCGACTAGTGTAATGTTAATTTCCTTTTTTGAAAGCATAGCCGATCCATTAAAATTGGTCTAAATCATCAAGTATGCATAGGTTATACAAGTAATAAAATAGATTTAAGTCCGTGATATCATTCCACGATGATTGATGATAAATCTAATATCGGGTACCCCATTCAATTAAGATCTTTTCTATTTGAACTCCCAAGTTAAAAATGGTTTGTTTCTAACTTAAGCAAAAGCAAAAATTAGATAAAACTCTATAACAATAAAGAAGTTCAAATAAATGGATTGGAGAGTTCACTGGATAAAGTAACACTGGGAAATAGATCAATGTGCAATTTTGAATTTCTGCATCATTTCATAACATATTTCAGCCATTAGTTTGAAATCAACTTGTCACCGATGCAAGGTAATATAGCTCGATTTCCATAAACTACATTTCAACAATTAAAGATCCATATTCCTTTCTATGCGGGTCTAATTTTAGTTACTCAGAATAGAAACCTCTTCTAAAAATTGTATTTTTCCTTTTCAATACTTCATACCCATTTCTTAGACTCAAGACTTCTGCCCCAATAGAGACAAGGTATTGCAAGCCTTCTCCAATCTAATTGGTAACTCATCCGTCAATTTTGATTAGATTCTATTTCCTTGATTCGATATATGCTAACACGGGATCAAGATCCTCTTATCAAATTGAGGAGAAACTCTGATTGATTAAATTGATACATCATCCAACTATCCTCACACTATGAGTAAGTCAGTGATCTATCTAAGTGATTTTTCAAAGTTCAATTATTCCATAATATTAGTCTAACATAAATTCTGGGCATCGTCTCCATACTCTCGCCAGATTCTCCATCTTTGTGGTCACCTTAAAGGGCTTTCCTGAAATCGGTGAAGATACAGCCTCCTTTTCTTCGGGTACAAGCTGGCCAATATTTTGAACAAGTAACTTCAAGAACAATACCAATTAAATAAATCCTTAAACATTCGACCTATGAACTTCAAGTTGGAGCGTAAAAATTATAATCACATTGATCCATTCCCATATGGTGCTCAAGCTAAGCTAGATCACACAATGCTGACTAACGATCAAATAAATTCATTGAAATTGTAACTAATTGAAATAAATGAACCCGTAAAAATTTCCAAATTCATTTAATCGTATTTAAATGAAAAAAGATTTTACAAGAACTCAACTCGAAACTTCTTACACCAAATTGTTGATCAATTCAAAAAGAAAACTAGCTAAAAATGCTACTCTAAAAACTAAACAAAAAAAGAAAATAATATACAAGAGTCTCCACTTACCCAAAAGTTCGATTTTATGGAAGATTATCACAAGACAAAGGTTCTTGATGTGTCTATTTATAGATTTTCAAAAGATGAAGGCTGTAATCTCTAAGCACTAATTGTGAATCCTCAAAATTCTAACCCACTAATAACTTTGTCGCAACATAGAAAGTTATGTTGCAAACAAAGTTTTCATCTTGTCACCCAAAGATCTGTTGTGGCATACGCTCTATCGCGACATATCTTGCGTTTCTTCGAATTTTATCGCAACATAAGTTGGCAATGTCGCGACATAGTCCATGAGGTTGTTTTTGGTTTATGTCAATGGCCAAAGCTTTTTCGGTTAAGTGACAATTCTTGAATACTCGTGATCTTGAATACTTGGAATAGTATGTTACGACAGCAAATTCTTTGTCGCGACTAAGTTTCTTTCTACTGCGCTGCTTTGTGTCGTGACATAGAATTTTTGTGTCACGACAGAGTTTCTCACAGACTGGGTCTTTTGTCGCGATTGCACTTTTTCTTTCGTCATACTTAATCGTTTTTGCTCGTCACGTTAAACTTTTGTTGCAACATTGAAGTCTTGTCACGACATATCTCTGCCTTGGTCGGGTCTCACTGCCTTCTTCCATTTCATGTCACGACATAAAACTTCTCCACAGACAAAATCTTCCTCGCACTTGCCGTGGACAAAGAATTCTCGCCTCGCTTTCCTACGCCTTCTTCCTGTCACGACACTAGTCGCCTCTGCCGCACAGAGTTCACTTCACCTCATGTTGTGTTTCATACAACTTAAAAATTCTCTGTCAGCGATAGAGTGTTCTTATCTTCATTGCTGACTCATCGTCGTGGTCACGCATAATATTTTCGTTTTACATATGATCTCGCCTATTCTTAATATGTTTAAATGTCCTGGTTTAAAATATGGAAAATTCTATCTGCAGAAACGGTCTCTGACCGTCTCATTGTTTTGCTATTCTCGCGACATAAAAATTTCTCCGTCGCGATAGAGTTTCCGCCCTTCAAAGTCGACTCATGGATTTCAGTCGCTATTATAGCTGTCTTTTTTTTGTCGCGACGTATTCTTCTCGCTTATCTTCACTCTTTTTGCGTCACAACAGAGTTGTGAGACACGCTGGCAGTTTCATTTATGTGCTTGATTACTATCGTAACATGAGTCATGAATGTCACGACATTCTTCTTAAGAACTTTCTTTCTTTCGTCAGCGACATAAACCATTGTCGCGAACATAAATAAGTCGGGCCTATCAAATTCATGTCGCGACACCACATTTCCGCCTGGAGTTCACTTGATCCTATTGACATAACTCTTTGCTTGTCATTAGACTGCCGCGACATTTTGAAACTCGTGTCGATTGCAGAATTCGCTATGGCCAATTTTCTGCTTTTCTTGCTAAAATTATCTCATTTTCATTTAAAAACTTATAAAACAAAAAGTTGGTGAACATTCCATAATTCAGCATTAACATGAATTATAAACTTCTAAAATTATGCCAGAAAAATGGATAAAAATATATGAGTTTAGGACTCATCACCCCCAAACTTAAAGTTTCGTCATTCCTGCTAAAGAAAAGAAAGTCGCTTTGTCCTCAAATAATTTAGCTCTCAATTTTAAGGACATTTTTCTGGTAGAATCCACACTCTGGCGTAGAAACATAAATTAGTTGTGAAATTATTTCTAAATGTGTTTCCAAACTATAATCGTGAAGATTTTCTAATTAAGTTCACTTAAAATGCCAAGTAATTTCTCTATTGTATATAATCTCAATTATTCCACCTTGATTTGTATGTGTGATGGTCTTCTTCTTCTCAAATTAGTTAATCTTCTCGATATTACTCGATAGTATGCTTCTCCTCTTATTCTTTAAAGTCCCATATCCTTTGTTTGTCATATTAATCTCCACTAATGTGGGGCACATACCACCTTCAGAATCAATAAGGTCTTTTAGGCTAAGAATGAGGTCGAGGTAATCAAGTAGATAATAAGACAATTTAGGCTCAATTTCACCAAGATATTCATTTGCACTTTGACATATCTCGCTCTTCATATGCATTCTTGACTTTTTCCCTTCATGTCAATCCTCTAACTTCCCATTTGTTTCTGTGCATCTTTCTACATACTCTCTTGTAGTGTCTTTTCTTGACCACATTCACATTGTAAACTCTCTTCCTTATCTTAGAAGCTTTTTACATTTCCATCTTTATCGTGGTTTTTGAAGGAAAAGTAAATGTTTTGCCCTTTAAGCTTTCTACTCACCCTTAACGAACTTTGTCAAGAACTCCCCATACCAATTTACTAGATGTCGAACAATTCCTAAAGACTTAATTGTCTTGTGAGGAAGGCCATAAGACCAAACTTATTCCACCTTGACACTTTTCTTTATAGCTTCTTTCTCATTCTTTTCATCCTTTCTATCTCAATTGATTTTTTCCTGCTCCCAACTCCTTCTTATCATTCCTTGTACATTTAAAATAATATTCCCCAAACTTGTCCCTCTCTTCCATCATTGATGTATTTGTCATGTAATCTAGGCAAATATGGTTCTTTTGTTGTAGGATTATGCTCATGAGGTCTAAGTTTTTCATTTGTCAAGTTAATGATGAGGTAGCTATTAAACAAATAAGTGAATTAAGGTGTATACATGATATTAATAAGGTAGGTTTGAAGGTCTAATATTCCAAGAGAATGGCCTGATTACTCGTTAGTGGTATAGCTTAGGATTTCTGCCTGACTAATAATCTAACAAGTTCTAGGACATTTGAGATTTAATTTATCGATCCTAGAAGATGTCCCCGATCTTTAGCACAACTGCTTCATATACTCGACCATGTGCAAGTGTTCTCTATCGTGGTTCATAATAACTAAGTTGTTTAAGCAAAATATAATTACAGGTCATATTTGTTCCATCAATTGGCTGTAATCTTTTATTCTCAAGCTCAACACATTCATCAATATCTCCAAAACTTTCTTTTTCGCCCATTAAAATCCTACCCCAATTCATCTATAAAAATCTCATAGTACCTAAATATGTTGCTATGCTATTTGCCAAGTGCAAAGCTTTATTTACATTAGGCCATTTAGTTCAGAGAAGCTTCTAAGACACACATTTCGATTCCAATAATCATTCCAAGTATACTAAATAGTTCATGCCCATTCAACAATTTAAAACCAAGAAAACTGGTTCTATTATTCAGCAAAGCTATTTACTAAATATCATCAATTTCTAATTATTGAACACAAAAGAAAGGAAATAGACAATAAACACGCAAGAAATGCAAAATGAGAGTGAACACCAATTTTTGCCAATTTTTTATTTTTTATTTTTTTATTGAAGTATTTAAGTGTAAGGCATCTTGTTATAGAGAGAAAGCAAGAACTATAAGGGAAGCTACTTTCTTCTTCTCTATTATGCCTATTGACCTTAATGCAAACTCATTGGTTTAAACTTGTAAATTAAGCTTTCAAAAGGTGAGAACTCAGAATCAACTGTGGTCGCTTGAACCCATATTGCCTCTTCACTTCGTTGAATGCGTACCACTCCATGGAAAGGGCTATCATGTTGATTGATCATTTCGTCTCGCTCAATAGAGTCTGGGGTTCCTCAAACTCACCCCCGGTGGTAGAGTACATTTTATTAGGTTGTCGCTGATCATATCTAAGTTTCAGCCTAACATTTTCCCTTTAGTTTAAGATGCCCTCCATTCTTTTATCCCTTTCTATCTAAGTCTTACTTATTTCTAATGTTCCTTGTACAGGTACCCAAAAGCATCTGTCTTTTGCATCAAGTTCTTCTCCATGACATCTTCTTTTTCCTTCATGTTTTTATTAGCTCACTATCTCTTTTGAGCTAATATGAGATAAAGGCATCTTCTCTACCCCGAAAGTGCTTCACTCAATTGTCTTTCTGTTTTCTCCATCTACTCTTTCACTCTTTCATCCTCGCTAGTGGCTTTGAAAGTCTTAAACTCGTCTATTTTTAATCTATTTTTTTGACTTATTTTTAGTATATTCAAATCTGTTTGAATGCCAAATTATGGATTATTCACCAACTTTGTGTTTTACAGGTTTTAATTCAAAAAGGAGAAAATTTCAGCAAGAAAGAAGAGAAAAAGAGAAATTGCAACAATCTATGTCTTAACAGAGTTCTGTGTGTCGCGACAAACGTCCAAGCAAATGGCTAAGGAAATCTGTCATGACAATATTTCCTCCGTCGCAACACAAAGGACTGAATATAGAAGAAGAGTTATGTCGCGACAAAAGATAGCGTGTCAGCAACACGGGAAGAATGTAACAAGTCGATGAGACAAAGAGTTAATGTTAGCATACATTTTTCACCGATGTCAACACCAGAAGAACCTATCGCGACATAAGCCCCCGCTGCGACATTGGAAACAGAAGAAGGCAGAAATTCTATCGCATTAAGGTATGCCAGGTCGTGGGCAAGAAATTAAAGAGCACATAGAAGAATACTAATGACAGATCGCTTTATGTTGCAACGAATGAAAATATAAAGCAAATCTATGTCGCGACAGAATCTTCCCGTCACGATAATGATTATTGCAACTTTGGAAAAGCTAAAGTATCACGCAAAGAAAGACCTCTATCGCGACAAGATAATCTATGTCGCGATTAATCGAAAAGACAAGCAGCTTCGCCCCGACAGAGAAACAAAGTCGCAACAAGTGATGCTGAATTTAGTGAACTAACCTGGTTGCAATAAAAGAATTCAATGTTGTGACATACTTCAAGCTGAAGAGAGGTTTCGGAGGTCGCGATGTGGATCTCAAGCGTCACGACATAGAAATAAGTCAACACAGATAAACAAGGTCACATAGACTTTTCTATGTCAATGCACAAAGATTCCAACACAAGGAAGAGAGGCCTTGTCGCAACATAACAAACTGGGTTGCGACACAAAGATGAGCTAAATACAAAAAGTCTTATCACAACATAAAAACTTGGTCACTAAAGAAAACATCTACAACAATTAAGAGATCATGTCACAACATCAAATGAAGTTTGCAAATAAGAAATCGTTAAGCAGGCGATTAGACTTGTCATATGTACTTTCCCGTCAGCGATAGGATTACTCGAAAATACAAGAAACATTGTTGCAACAAGACAACAGAATACTATCGCGACATAAACTAGGTCGCTACAATACCAAGAAGCTTCGTACATAAACAATGTCGCAACATTTGTCAATGTTGCAACATAACTGCCCGGCAGAACACACATAAGATTTATCGCAACATAGAATGGATAGAATGACACAGACCTTATAGGAAAAATTGTTAAAGAGCCAAAGAAAGATTCCACGCTACAGGAAACCTATTGCAAATAATAATATAAGAAAGAATACTATCTCGACTAAGGAAACTTTGTTTAATCTCAACCTATAAGATATATGTAGCAGGTCACGATGCATCATCGCATGCTACAACAAAGACCCACGAGCAAAGAATTAAAACTCGCTCATAACAACACTTTTTAGGTCACGGTCAGAGAATGCAACTGACAGATTTTGGGGATCCACAACGTACCCTCGAATTTAGGGCCCATACTTTTGGGGCTCATAAATAGAAACAATTCTCGAGGAAAGTGAGGCAATACCTAAGGGAAACCCATCCGGGGAGCCGAGGACTCTTTTTGTAATATCTTTCTTTGTTTTCTTTTTATTTTTTCTTTTCTTCGTATATTAGATTTAACGAATTTCACTTGTTTAATGGATCAGCTAGTGAATTGTTTAGAAGTTTTCGAAGTTGAGCTAAATTGTTGGAAGACTCAATTCCACTACTTTTCAATTCTAAATGTGCCCAGGGATAAAAGTTGGAATTTGGTTTTTCTAATTGATTACAACTTGCATTTGGAAATTTCCTTACGGTATTTCAATGTTCACTCGTGATTCAGCTCGGAAACACAACTTCCTTTTCAGGGAAAGATTTGATGTTAGTTATAATTCTTTTCCGCACAATTAGAAAGAGATTTCTTGGATTGAGAATTTTAAGTTTATTTGAATAGTATGAGTTCATGAAGTGAATTGTTCCCAAAAACATTAGTAACTTATACCCATAAAAGGACGCTTATCTGACTCTCGATCTGTGAGAGGCCCTCTGCTGACATAGAGTCAGATCTCAGAGTGGATGCAAGCATTGAGGTACATAGACTGAAGGCTGAAGAACTAATGGGCTCTGAAAGATTGGTTAGATAAATCATAAATTTCATCATGGTTTGAGAATTAATGGGTGGATCTATCAATTTAATCAATTGTAGATATCTCCTTGGTCTGAGAAATGATCTGATCCCGTGTTAGCCTAGATCTAATCAAGGAAAGGGAGAACTCTTTAATATCTCAAGGATGAGCCATCATTCATCTTGTAGAAATCTCGGCAGGTTTGGTCCTCAGTCAGCCAAAGAAATGATATAAAATTTCATATGAAATCTTGGTATGCAATTATTGAAAGAAAATTACCCATTTTATAAAAATCGACTACTTGTAATTGGTTGTATACATATTTTAAATGAACACACTATCTAATCAGTGAAATTTATGGTTAAAGGAGAAAATCCAAACTATACTATCTTGCCTCTTTCGACAATTTTAGATTCCAACGCGATATATAATAGAATTAGATTATGCTGTAAGAATTGATAATTTCATACTGTGGAAATCCCAAAGATCTACTTCCGCATTAACTGTTCAAATTCTAGCTTTAGGTCTAGGATTCAAATTTTCCTTTATTATAGATGTAGAAATTTAGATAGTAGAATTTAGTTAGGTTATCAAAATCTTAGAAGTTGAGCTCAAATAGTGTGGAACTCGAGTAGTTGGTGGTAGTTGAACTTAAATTTTTTTCAACTGTGGGAACGAGAGCATCCCACTTATAGGTCTTCACTTCTTTTATTACTTCAGACAACCCCGTGTACTGTAAAGATTATGACCAAACTAAATCTTCAATGAATTATTGGATAAATCCATTTTTGCCAGAGCATACAAGTTCTATTTGGTCTAAAAAAATTTCGGTGCCTTTACTAGGGATTAGGTAATATCCTTGGGTAAGAGTAGTAGAAATTTCAATCTTTATACAAAATTGGTCAACAAGTTTTATGTCGCTGCTTCTGGGATCAAAGGAATTTAAAACTTAATATTCTAATAAAAGAGATATCTGCTAATTTGGACATTTTTCTTTATTTTAAAAAAAATCAGGAAAAAAAAAATCAGCTTTAATAGTAGTGGTTGAGTAAGCTATTGTCATTTCGAAGCCTAAATAGATATATAATTCTTATCTCAACGACTCCATTTGATCTCAAACAGAGCTTCTACTCGTAGCTAATTTAATGTGATAGAAGACTAGAAGGCATTCGTCATTTAGACACCGAAATTGGAGAGAACCCCTGCAGAATCTAAGAATCACTAGTGCGTAATCTAGAAATATGGCAAATCAAAGAGAAATATTGGTGTGCTATTGATTTAGTCCAAACCATTAGATTTTTAATCCATTTTTCTGAAGTTTATAATGAGAATAATGTTGAATCATTCGTTAAAACTCGATAATTGACTCCAAATTCCACTTAGAAAATACAAAGATAAAATCAAATTTTAGCAAAAAATCATAAGAAATCAGCCTCGTTGTGCACTGAAGTCAAAACTGAATTTAAGTCGCGATGAAAGCCAGTAGCTTAGTAATTTCAAGTCACGATATCAACAAATTTGGCTTTGAAGAAGAAACTGAAGAATGAACAAGTGAAGTCGTGACTTGAAGAAAGAAGTTGAGACAAAGAATGACTTGGTCAAGATTAAAAGAAGCAGAAACTATTGTCGAAAACTATTGATTTTTTTTTTGACACACATAAATAAAAATGATTTTTGTATTTTCAAAAACTATCGGTCGAAAAACAATTTTCAAAACGGAATCACCATGCCCTATATTTTACTTCTTTTTCTAGCTCCTTCTAGAAGGAAGGATGGAACTTGTGTGTCATATCGCTCGCCTAAAATTAAAAGATATGGGCAGTTCTATATCGTTTCACATTTCATTTGGAAGGTTTGTTCTAAATATGTCATAGAAATGCTTCTTTTTCTTCTTTCGTGGTCCCTAGTCTCCATTTCTAACAAGCCACCGAAATAAAAGTTGGAAAACAAAAAGGCAACACGCTTTGACTTCTTGTATTTATTAGTTAATTAAAATGTCAATGGAAGTCATGAATTCCTGCCTCTTCAGAGTTTATTCCAAATTTTCTATGACCTAATAACCTAAAAATAAAAACAAAAAAAATAATAATAATAAAAAAACAAATCCCAGGTTGGTGTTGAACATCAGCATCTCACATGTTAAGATTGGAATTTCATCCGCCACGAAGTATGCGCTAAATCGACCTAAAATCCATGTGGGATTTGTTTAACATATATAATGTTTGAAATACCAGCGGATTCATTGTGGAAATTAATAATACTTTGTAAGGAAAGTTGACAATTTGATATGTTATAAGGAGAAAGCTATGAACAAGCGTCATTCATGCAAAGTCTATATGAAGTAGGTGAAATAAGATAAAATGTTAGGCTTCCAGAGCATTTTTACTGGCTTATTTGAACTTATATTCTAACGTAAATACTTTGATAAAATAATAGGTGTTTGAAAGAACTTATAAAATAACTTATGACCCTCTTATAAATCCATTTTAGCTATTTTAATAAGAAACATGGAAAGTTTATCAAAAAAAGCTTAAAAACCTAAAATTGATCATCTTAGAGACAAAAATTTGCCCTTAGGATAAATTATGTAAAAAAAAAGGAAAATATAAAACAAAATTTGAAAAATTATGTAAAATAGAAAATTTTTTGAAAATATATTAAAATAGAAAATAATGAAAATAATAGAAAATAAATTCAAAAAAATTATGTAAACAATAGGAAAAATTTCTCATATATAATTAAAAATAGAAAAAGTTTCATGGATGATGGGAAGAATAAAACATAATGATTTTTATTGATTTAGAATTTACGTGTGATTCATGAATATTTTTTGTTTTGAAATTTATAATTTTTGTAATGAAAAAAGCTCATTAATCATGTTTGTCATTTTGTTTTGGAAATGTTTATGATGATGGGAAGTACGAAAGTGATGTTTGATTTTTATATTTGATGTTCTTTACTTTATTATATTTTATTATTGATAAAACTATAGACAATATTAAGTGAGATACATATATAATTTTATTCATATTAGGTGATACGTATCACTTAAAAGCTCGCCGTTAAAGTGTGTCTTACACCTCAAGGCCTACCTCGATACGCCTTTAAATAACTAGCGACCCGCCAAGATATCACGTCTAATTTATAGAAAGCGTTCCAAAGATTTTAATGAAGAAAAAAACCTAAAATATTTTAGTTTTTATAATCTCTTTGATGCATATAAACAAAAATGAAGATGAGAGAATGATTCATTAATTCATTTTTCATACTAGAGATTACATTCAAATGATAAATGTTTTCAATATATGGTGAATCTTTATTTTAATTTTTTATTTTTATCATGGTTTCATGATATATATATATATTATTAATTTTTAGTTTTTAGTTTTTTTTTTAATTTTTAAAAATTATGACAAGTGCTTATTTATTAAAGCACTTCAAATTTATAAGTGCTATGATAGTCTTTTCAATAATTTTAATCATATAAGTGCTGTATAGTAATGCATCCAAACACCTTAAAATGATGCATAAGCGTTTTTTAAAATATACATCCAAATACAAATAATTTATTGAATAAAGTACTTATGATATAATCTCTCATCTAATAAGCTCTTGTAAAATAAGTGTTTACGATAGTCTTCTTTCAATAATTTTAACTCAAGAAAGGTCAGATAAGAATGCATCCAAATACTGGTAAAATAATACATAAACGCTTAAAAATATCCATATCCAAATACAAATAGTTTATTGAATAAAGTATTTATGACATAAATCCTCATCTAATAGCTCTTCTAAAATAAGTACTTAATTAAGTTGTTTACACAAACATAGCCAAAGAGCACTGTGAAACATCCCATGAAAGTGAGGCATGTTTATTCAATGCATCATCATGATAAATTACTCGATTCTATTTAACAATAACAAGAACCAAGAGATGCAATGAGATAGTAACCACTAACATGAAAAGCTTAACGAGTATGTGAGCGACTAAAAGAGTGGAGGGCCTTCTTTAGTGCATTGGAGACAACATATGGACAATGAATATATAGGGCCTGCTTTGTTTACGCTTTTGAAAAACTGTGTTTTGTTTCAAAAATAAGAAAAATAAGAAAATATAAAAGAGCATGTTTTTTCCCTTTTTTTTTTGTTTTTTCTCTAAAAAATACATATAACACAAAAAAGCACTAAATTTGGAGAAGCAAAGAATGTATTTTAGAGGCAACCAAAAAAATGGCATTCTCAGTTTCTGTAGACAATTAATGCAGCTTTTATTAGCACAAAAAGATTAAATCCACCAATCTTACAGCCTCAACCAACACTTGAACTAGTAGCTTCACTAGTTGGTAATAATATGAAACTAAACTAACCTATCTCTACAACTTCTTACATCCACCATGACCATCGGGAACTAAAAGAACAAGAGAGACTATCAATGTTGCAAAGCCTCCCTATGGCTAGATAATTTATATTCCAAAGTATTGAGAGTGCCTTAACGGGCTAGCTTCACCAAAGATAAAATGTAGAGAGTTTATATATACATGCATAAAGCTCCAATCTTTCAAGAGTTTAACCATTAACTTGAAACATAATTAAAGAAGTATCCAAAAGCAACCCCTTCAAGTCCCGGCTAAATATATTACAACCAAACAAGATTGAAGAGCTCCATTTCGATATAATACCCCGCAAGGAGATCATTTAATGTTCAGAATCCTGAACACCTGACTTTCTCGCCCAGCCAAAAGGCACAAAGTATCATCCCAAATCAGGGCCTTGCACAATGTATGTTCTTAAATCATGGATTTCACCTAAGTTACTACACTCTAACGTATAATTTCGTTTTCAAGTTATTACCCCATAAATCGACCTCCAGATATGCCAATCAAAATATCATTCCAAGACAAATCTTTCAGCTGAAAAGACAACATTGTTGTATATGACATTCAACCACGACTTGAACTCAACAACCAGGGACAAGAATATAGGACTTCACCAATCAAAGAAGAGGAACCGGTATAAAAGGTAAAGTTTGTTTGGGCTTTTGTTTGCATAATACATGCCTCTATAAAAATGATTCCAAACCAAGCCGCATGAGTCACGTGATAGACGCAAGGTGATTCCATTTAGGTTTTGTCAAAAACATGAGTGTCACATGACTCCAACCTAGTTGCCCTCAATTCAAAAAATCAGCGAAATACATATAAATCAGCTCCATCACTTTAAAGTAACAAAAAACATTCTAGCTAAAGTCACCAAATTTTGTATCATCTTGCATAATTTTCTTCATTCTTTACCTATTTGATGTGCCTATAACATCTCATATGCATTTGCTCTTGTAAGATTGTCAAGCACTCCAGTTAACTGAAAACTTTCAGAATTTAATCCACCAGGTAATACCAAAGTATTTCCATTCTAGACCAAAAGCACAAATGCAGTGGTGCTATTCATACCATAAAGAAACTTATTTTCTCCAAACAAGAAAATTTATCCATATCCATTATCACATTAAAAAATTGATAAAATTATCTTCCAATGTCCAACCAGGAAACACAAAAACAATACTAATCCCTAAAAGGCTAACCAGGAAACCATAAAAATGTATTAAAAATATTTTGCAGAGTTCTCTCCAATATTACCTACACTTGCTTAGATGATGAGAAACTTAAAAGTCACAGAGGTTGTGAGGGTCTCCCACAGAGTCTTCAACCACCAGTGTTCACATATAAATATATATATATATATATATATATATATATATGTTCACATTCAAATTAAATAAAGCAGAATCATTTCCACTTGCTTTGAGATTTGAATTACTCCCAGAATCATATACCAATCATATCATCTGTCACAGGGAACAAAGAGGAAATCCAAGTAATTTCAATTTATCCAACATTAAAAAATTATTGAAAAAAAAAAACAACCCCGAAAAAATATGGGTTGTCGAGGTAAATATAATATAGAAGGGTCGACAACATTACATAACCAAGTTAAAGAAATCGTGTAATCGAAAATCTTTTGAGTTCCATGCTACAAAAACAAGCCGATGATAATTTTAAAGGCAATGGCATTGGAACCGCATTCATTCAAGTGTTATTAGTCATGCATACAGTATGCTATGCTATGCACTCATACTTCGATCTCATGCACCTAAATTCAAGTGGTATTGTAAAAATAAAAACTGTGATTACAAGCCCGTGCAACCAGATTTTTTTTTCCTTTTTTTCCTCATATGCCAAACAACCTATCTTTCATAATTTCTAGAGTTCAGCTTCATTCTCTGCCTTAAGACACCTATGGCAAGAGAATTGCCATTCAAATTTAAGAAGGTGAAACTTCACATTGTTCACCTTATTATCCATTTCTTTCTCCAACATTATCTAAATCATACCTAGAGGAAGGCCTTTAACACTGAGTAAGAAGTTCGTAAAATCTAAAGATAGGCAAATTCTCACCTATGCAAAGGGCATGAGTCCATCAACCCGGTTCCTAGTCCAGCAAGAATATCCATTCTTCAAGATCTTGGTTTACATAATATATCATTTTCCAAGAAAGCATTGGGCATAGAGTAGCCATAAATCATGAATCCTGTAGAGATACATGTGATTAACGTCACATTCGAAAAAATCAAACAAATTCCTTTTTTTCAACACAAAAAGTGACATAACAATTAGCCAAAAATAAATATTAGCAAAAAAAAGAAATCCATCAGAAGAAATTTTAGGTGCAATCGTGTTTGATAAGCTAACTAACTTAACATCATGTTTTGGAAATCATGCTTCTACAACAAACAATGCCCAGAAACTTTTTCTATATGTATATTCATATATTAGCCGTATGGGAGTTTTCTCCATCACAGAGCATCGATGCTTGCAATGTGAAATGAGGAGTTTCATCTCGAGCAAAGATAATTTCAAAGATTCAACTCCGCCAAGGATCACGTTAACTCCAAAGATGCAACCGGCCAAAGACAAATCCGCCAAGGATCATGATTATCTACATGGAAAATAAAGTCTAAAATGGAAAACAAATCCACTAGTGTTCTTTTCGGGGATGTGTCAATTCTCAATTAGAGGATAACTCTTTATCTAGATGGCAATCTTTATTGTAATCTTTATTTTACCTTTTTGTATATTATTTCTTACCTTTTGTATAATTCTTCTCCTCAAGTTATCGTTTATTATTACACAATGATGTTCGTGCAGTGAACCAGTATTATCACTCCTTGAATTCAGGTTTTCTCCATTCTTCATGGTATCAAAGCTTCTCTTCTGTGAGAGTTCCATACATCATAAAGTGGGTCTCCCATTCCATCTAATAAGCATCACATCTTTGTCATGAGTCCAAGAAGCCAACATGATGTGGGGCAGTAATCTAACGTTGTGAGACTCATGTCCGTATCAATCGATCATTGGCCTCCTCTCTTCGCATCCATTATCTCCTTTGATATATCCCTTTTATCTTGGAGATGATGAATTAATCCGAGACTTCGAATAAGGGGAAGAACTTATGAGCGCCATAAAAGGTAGTTTGACACATTGAGTTTGATGGAGATGAGACCGGTGCATTGATGGAATGGTTGATGCTAAGAGTAGTTTCAGGAGGATTTGCCATGAATTTCCGCGCTACGATACGAGCGAGAATGAAGCAGATTTTGATGATGGTGATAATACCGGAGTTACTACGCCCAGACGTCCGTACCAACCAAAGAAATTATACAAAAGCGAAATATGCTAAGGTAAAATAAAGATTACAATAAAGATTGTCATCTAGATAAAAGTTGTCTTCCTAGTCTTGAAATTCGACCGTCTAAAAGAATACTAGTGAATGTTTTCCATTTTAGACTTTATTTCTATGTAGATAATTATGATCCTTGCGAGTTTCATGATGGCGAGTGCATGCACACAGAAGCCTTGCAGAATAACATTTTCACGAGGAGCCAAAGCTGTATTTCTTGGTCACTCTAAGCCCCTTGACCCAGTTTCTAGATCAAGTTCTAGGCTAAATATCGATCGCTTGCATACAGTACTGCAAATGCTTGTCTTACTTTTCTTCTTCGTGATATAGGTATTCCAATTCATGAACCTCCTTAATTGTTATGTGATAACCTCACCGCACTCCACATAACAATAAATCCTGTCTTCCATGCTTTCGATCAGTATATTGAATTGGAAACATCATTTTGTCCACGAAAGGTTGCAGTGGGTTCTTGTTACATGTTTTATCCACGTCATCTCTACAAATTGCCGATCTTTTCACAAGGGATTACCTAAGAACTCCTTTCAAGTCTTCGATCCAGAAGCTAGGAGTGCACCGTTCAGGCCCCTGGCTTGCGAAGTCATAAAGATAATTTCAACATTAATGATGATTGTTATTTGTTTTGGAAATGTTCTTGATGATAGGAAGCACTAGTAGTGTTTGCTTTTTATGTTTAATGTTCTTTTCTTTATTATATTTTATTATTAGATAAAAATTTAGACAATATTTAAATGAGATATATATATATATATATATATATATATATATATATATATATATATATATATATATATATATATATATATATATATATATATAATTTTTATTTATATTAGGTAGGGTGTGCATCACTTAAAAGCCAGCGCCTCAAGTGTCCCATCTTTAAGGCCCCAAGGCTTTTAACGTCTCGTGCGCCTTGAATAACTATGAGTTCATAGTACATCAAGTCCCGATTTATAAAGAGTTCAAAGATTTTAATGAAAAAAACCTATAATATTTTAGTTTTTATAATCTCTTTGATGCATATGAAACAAAAATAGAAAATGAGATAATGGTTCATTAAGCTAGTTTTATAATAGAGATTACATTTGATTAATAAATTTTTCAGTATCGAGTAAATCTTTACTTTATTTTTTAATTTTATAATGGTTTGTGATATATATAATATCGATTTTAGTTTTAGTTTTAAAATTTTTATAAGTATATGACAAGTGCTTGTTTTAGCACTTCAAATTTATAAGTTCTTATAATTGTCTTTTCAGTAATTTCAGTTATTATAAGTGCTTGAATAGTAATACATCCAAACACCTTAAAATAATGCATAGCTTTTTAAAATATGCATCAAACACAAATAGTTTATTAAACCAAAGTACTTACTTGTATAACTCTCATATAATAAACTCTTATAAAATAAGTGTTTAATTAAAAATTTGTTACACAACCAGGCCAAGAAACGAAACATCCCATAAAAGTGAGGCGTACTATTCAATGCGGTTGAGATAATAACCAACTAACATGAAAAGCTAGCAGGTATGTGAGTGACTAAAAGGAAGGAGTGGCCACTTTTTGTGCATTGGAGACTACATGTGCTAGACGGATGAATATATAGGGCCCTATTTGTTTCTGATTTTTTGTTGTGTTTTGTTTTGAAAAATAGGGAGAATAAGAAAAATACGAAAGAACGTGTTTTTTTATTTTTCTTTGAAAAATACATATAACTTCAGCGGCTAAATTCGGATAACAAAATACTTGATTTTAGAAATGACCATAATGGCGTTCTATTATAACAATTAATGCAGTTTATTAGCACAAAAGAATCAAATCCACCAAATCTTTTCTGATTCAGCCAACACTTGAACTAGTAGCTTCCTCTTAAATGGTATCTGGCTTAAAAACCAACTTTATCTCTGACTTCTTCCGTCCACCATAGTGCCCGAACCAAAAGAGCAGACTATGAATGAAGAAAGCCTTCTATGGTTAGATAATTTATATTCAAAGTATTGAGAATTACTTGGCACAAACTTCACCGGCTATAAGCGATATATATATATACATGCATAAAGCTCCGATCTTGAGAGTTTAACCATTAACTTGAAACGTAATTAAAGCATCCAAAAAGCAAATCCCCTTCAAGTCTGAAGCAATATATTACAACCAAACAAAATTATTGAAGGAAACCCATGTCCATATCCTATGAGGAGATCATTTAATGTTCGAGAACTTCTAGTCGTCTTAATGCCCAGCGAAAGGCCTGAAAAGTTTCATCAATCTGGGCCTTGCACGATGTATGTTCTTAAATCATGGGATTTCACCTTAAGTTACTACACTCCTACTTGAGATAATTTACGCTTTTTAGAGTTATTGCCAGGAAATGCGACCTCGGATATGCCCGATCAAAATATCATTCCAGACACATCTTTTTCGACTGAAAGAGACTGACATTTTTATATATGACATTCAACCTGACTTGAACTTAACAACCAGGGACAAGAACATAGGACTTCGTCGGACGAGAGGAGCTGGTGTATAAGGTAAAGTTTGTTTGGGCTCTTTGTTTGCATAGCCACATGCGGCCTAGAGCGAATGATTCCAAAACCAAGATTTGCATTGAGTCCACTTGGATGGATGGGCGGGATTTCATTTGGGTTTTGTCGAAAAACATAGATGTCACATGACTCAACCTAGTTGCCCTCGATTCGAGGAAATCGGCAGAGTCGTATCAATCGGCTCCATCCTTTAAAGTAACAATATACATTCTAGCTAAAGTTACGAATTTTGTATCATCTTGCATAATTTTCTTCATTCTTTAACTTCTTGATGTGTGCCTATAACATCTCATATGCATTTTGTTCTTGTAAGATTGTCAAATACTCGATTAATGAAAACTTTCGAAATTTAATCCACGGGTAGCCTAGTATTTCCATTCTAGACCAGAAGCACAAATGCGTTAATTACTGTTCATATTCACGCTCTTTTCGGCATTCTTATGCTAAACAGGTAATATATCATAAAGTAATGTAAAGTGGATTATCATAATAGAAGTTTCCATAAGAAAATCACATACATGAAAAACTTATTTTCCAAGCAAGGGAAAATTTATCATATCCATTATCACATAAAATTTATAAATTATACATCCGATTAATCGACGGGAAACACAAAAATAATACCAATCACTAAAGGCTAACCGAAACCATAAAAATGTAGTAAAATATATTGCGAGTTCTCTCGAGATTACTGCATTTGCTTATGATGAGAGAAACTTCAAAGTAAGTCCGCAGAGGTTTTCAAGGGTCTCCCCTGAGTCACTTCAACCACAGTGTTCACATATATATATATATATATATATATATATATATATATATATATATATATATATATATATATATGTTATTCAAATTAAATAAAGCGGTATCATTTCCACTGTTTTGAGATTTAATTGCTTCTCCGAGATCATATACAATCCATATCATCAACGCCTCGAGGAGACTGAAATCTGCAATTTCAATTTATCCCATTAAAATTAAAAAAAAATTATTGAAAAATAAAATAAAAAACAATACGAAAAATGGGTTGTCGGGAGGTAAATATAATATAGAAGGTGGCAACATTGCCATAACCAAATTAAAGAAATCGGTGCGAGTGCCTTTGAGTTCTATGCAACAAAAAACAAGTCGGATGATCACATTTTAAAGGCAATTGCACGAGTGGAACCGCATTCATTCAAAAGCATTAGTCATGCATACGGGGAATGCTATGCTATGCTATGCACTCATATTTCTGGTCTCATGAAATCTAAACTCAAGTGGTACTAGAAAAAAACAGTGATTACAAGCCCGTGCACCAGATTTTTTTTTTCTTTTTTTTCTCCTTTGCCAAACAACCATCTTCATAATTTCTAGAGTTCAGTTCATTCTGTCTTAAGACACCCATAATGAAGAAATTTTCCATTCGACTTAGAAAGTGAAACTACATTGTTCACCCATTATCCATTTCTTTCTCCAACATTATCTAAATCTGTACCTAGAGGAAGGCCTTAACAATTGGAGTAAAAGTTCAGAAAAAAAATCTAAAAGATAGAGCACCTTCACATACGTGGCATGAGTCCATCAACCTAGTTCCTAGTCCGGCAAGAATATCCATTCTCTGATGATCTTGGTTTACATAATATTTCATTTCCAAGAAAAAGCACAGGGCATAGAGTGTTGAATATTTTCAAAATGGGTTTTATTTTGGGGTTTTTCAAAAATTTCTTTTGTACTTAAGAAAGCTAGCACTTGTCCCACATCGAAAAACAGAAGAATTTTAGTGGCTTAATAAGTCATTAGTTTTGATTTATGGGTTGAGCCCCAAGGTACAAGGTTTGAGGAGGAGGACATGGCGAGTTGGGTCATTAGATCCCGATGGACCCTATTCTTTTGGGTAAAATCGAGAATGGGTTGGGTTTGGGCCGTAGGTGCGGATGTGTATGAGTACGAATGGGTGTAATGGATCGTGGTTGTGACCGTTGATGGTGCTGTTCGCCGACGGTACATCAAGGCACGGTCGTCTATAAATAGGGATCGATCCAACATTTATTTGATCCCATTTTTTTCAGGTGGCTTGTCTTTCTAAAATCTCTCTCTCCTCTCTATTGTTTTCTTATTTGTGAGATTTTTGGCTTTTCGTTACGTGTTCCAATTGCAGAATTGAAGCATAGTGTCTTGGTTTTATTTGAATTATATCACAAGGGTATTTTGCTCTTATTTTCATTTAGTGCGTACACGGATAGAATCATCAGTCAGCCTCATTTTATCTGGCGAATTTGCGATTAACCCAGTGCATGCTTTTGGTGGGGGCAAATATTGTCTATAGGAAAGCGACGCGGTAACGTGACTTGAGGCGTACATTTCTGTTTTGGAGTTTGGCAGGCGACACGAGCTTCTTCAACATTCTAAAGACAATATTTATGCCATGACCAGGCCTAGACGAATATCAACTCGATTGCTAGAAAATTACATCGAACGAGAGACTTGCGAAAGAAAGCGGGAAATAAGGCTTAGGGTTTTTATAGGCGTCGTTTGGCACGTAAGGAGATATTTTCAAGACGGACGAAGAAGAATTTTTCGATACATTCAAAGAAGCTATTTTCGGATTAGCGAAACTTATAATCGGGCGAGTTAGACATTTATTTCCTGATTTTGTTAATTGAGTTTCCAGTTGAGAGTTGAATATTGATTTGTAATTGTAATTTCTTGATTTATTAATTTCAATTATAATTAATAATACAAAATACAATGGCTCAATCACTTCAACAAATGACTAAATTTTATGAAGTTCGAAGATTAGATGGAGGAAATTTTAGGCATTTGCGGGAAGAAGATGCATTTCCTACTCACCACACTTAATTTGGCCTATGTTAGAAAACACCATATTCGAGCAGAAAATGAAACATTAGCTTTCAGTTCGGGAAAGAACAAAGCCTTGGGGAGAATGAGTGACTCCATTTGCAAAGGGACACGTGCGAATGCTTTACTTGAGACTCTGTTTGACATCTACCGACTTGTGGAGCGCGAAGAACTATGGGATACCTTAGAAAGTAGGAGTATCTAGCGGAGGATACCTTGAAGCAAAGAAATTTAAGTTTAGTCATTTTATGAAATATAGTATGGTAGATAATATACTTGTTATGGATCAATTTCATGAGATACAACATATTCTTAGTCAATTTAAGCAACAAGATGAATATGGATGATACCGTAGATTTGTGTCTTCTACTATTGAAAAATTGCCACCTTCCTCGAAGAGTTTAAGAAAAGTCTTAAATAGAAAAGGAAGATCTTACTCTCTTGAACTAGCCCAAGCACCTTCGATTGGAGGAAGGGCTAGACTCCGAAAGTAAGAGCTAAGAGATTGGAGCTCCATGTGTCAGGGAAGTCCATGTGGTGGAGAATGAAAGGAAATGGCAAGGGAAGAATTCTGTAATAAGAAGCCCATGATAACAAAAAATCAACCTTTCGGACTCAAGAGAAAAAGAAAGAAAGGTGCATGTTGGTTACGTGGCAAGCCCGGGACATTTCAAAAGTGAGTGTGGAATCATTCAATAATATAAGAAAATCGAGACATCGAGTCAAGAATAAATTTGTATTTGTTATTTAGGGTTAATATATACTCGAGGATCTTGATGATTGATGGATCGATTGGGCTATGAGGCATGTTTGCAATGATAGAGCTTTTTCAGCACCTATGAGCCGGTGGATGATGGAACGATTCTCTACATGGGCAACTCTTCATGACTACTATTAAGTACAAAGGCACGGGTGGTTGGGAATTCATGGAAAAATTGTGTCTTTAACTAATGTATGTTATGTACCAGAAGTTAGGAAAAACCTTATATCGGGAAGCTTGCTTAATAAGCATGGTTTCAAGCTAGTCTTTACCAGTCGGATAAGTTTATACTATCTAAGGTGGAATTTTTTTTTTTGTTGGGAGAAAGGATATTTGTATCAAGGAATATTTTAAGCCTAATAGTAATAAAATAAATAATTCTATTTATAGCAGTTCTTTCTTTATTTATGGCATACTAGATTAGGGCGTGTTAATACTAGGAAAATATATGAATGATATGGTTGAATTAGATTTAATTCCTAGAGTATGATAATAACATAGGAGATAGATGTAAAAATATGCATCTGAGACTAAAATAACTAGAATGGCATTTCTAAAGTGGAAAGAACCACGTTTTTACTAGAGTATGTGACATGCATGTAACCTAGAGAGCAAAAGTATTTTGTGACATTCATAGATGATTTTCATTCTATTATATTTATATTTTGCATTCAAAAAGATGAGGTACTTAGCAAATTTATGGTTTATAAACGAGTTGAAAATCAATGTAATGTCAAAATAAAGCGGCTACAGGTTTGATAGAGGAGGAGGAAGATATCATTTTCCTGAATGTGAAAATATTAGGTATTATACATGAACTTTTGCACCTTATACACCTCAATGAAATGGTGTTTGATGAAAGAAGAATAGGACCTTAAGCGAATGATAAATGCTATGCTCTCTAATTCGAGCTTAACCACGATTATTGGAATTTGAAGCTTTTGCTTCTTGCATGTTATATACTTAATAGAATTCCTATTAAAAGAATAACATTACTCCTTATGAGCTCACGGAAAAGCGAAACCCTAACTTGAGTTATTTTAGAACTTGGGGTTGTAGGGCAATTGTAAGATTGCACAGTCCTAAAGGAAAAGTTAGGAGAAAAGGGATTGAATGTATATTCCTTGGCTATGCTTTACATGAAGTGATAAAGCATAAAGGTTTAGTGAATTGAGCCCGATAGTTGAGAGAATGCATCTGATCATAGAATCACGTGATGGAGTATTTTTATGAAAATAGATTTACTACTATACCAAGATTAGAATCTAATCGAGAAAAGAATTTATTCTTTTACCTTCGAGGAAAAGTATTGAACCACCTGGTGAATCTATTGAACACAGGGGAGTAAAAGAGGGCAAGGATTGCAAAGTCTTTTGGTCCTGATTTTGTTGTTTATCTTGTAGAAGGAACTAGGAATTCTGCTAATAGGCATATAATGGTTTCATCGTCATGGGCGGATCCATTATTGAGGGAGGCTATGAAATCTAATGATTACGCTACGGAAAGAAGCGATTAATGATGAGATGGATTCTATTATGGGAAACAAAACATGGAAGCTTGTTGACCTACCTCCACGAGATCTAAACGATTGGTTGTAAATGGATTTTCAAAAAAAAATGAAGGTTAGTTGATGGGACTATTGATAAGTTCAAGCAAGGTAGTTTGTTGAGGCTTTATTCAAAAGGAAGGTTGATTATTTTGATACTTATGCTTACATCACAGAATCTCTACCATTAGAGTATTGATTACTTTAGCTTCTATATATAAGCTTCAAATTCATCAAATGGATGTTAAATGGATTTCCCTAAATGGAGAGTTAGAAAAGAAATATATATGAAACAACCCGAAAGGGTTTGTAGTACAAGGTCGATAGCTGAAAGTTTATGTGAATTAAATATTTCTGTCGAACTATGGCGCTCTTGATGGCATAAAATTTGATAAGGTTATAATATCAAATGGTTGTGGATACATGAATCGGATAAATGTGTTTATAGTAAGTTTTTACGAGTAAAATAGGTGTAGTTATATGCTTATATGTAGATGACATGGTAATTTTTGGTACTGATCTTGAAATTATAGAGAAATCTGAAACAATTTTTATCATCGAACTTCGAATGAAGGATATGGGCGATACGGATGTTATTTTGAATAAAATTAAGAGAGAAAATGATAAGTTAATTCTTACTCAATCATATTATATTGAAAATTCTTAAGAAATTTAATCAATATGATAGTACAACAATGTCAACACCTTTTGATCCACATTTTAAATTGTATCCCTATCTTGGTAGGGTTGTTGATCAATTATTATATTCAAAAGGGTGGTTGGTAGCTTGATGTATGCAATGACACTTGCTGAACGATATTGCCTTTGCATTGGGAAACTTCGTTGATATACTAGTAAACGAGCTCTGTGCATTGGCATGCAGTGTCAGTATTGAAATACTTAAGGAAAACTATAGATTATGAATAGTCTGTCACAGGGGTATCCTTCGATTCTAGAAGGATACCACGGATGCTAGTTGGATGGCGATGGTGAAGATCATTTCTTCTACTGATGGTTGGATCTTTACACTTGGAGGTGGTGCAATCTCTAGGGATCGAAAAACGGACGTGCATCTCAAATTCAACCATATTTGCTTGAATTTGTGGCATTGGCTTGACGGCAAAGAGCGGAATGGGTTAGAAATTTAACACTAGAAATACTGCACCGTAATGGCTAAAACTAGTGGCACTAGTATCTTTCTTTACGTGTGATAGCCGGGCAACTCTCAGAGCTTATAGTCGATTATAATGGTAAGTCTAGGAATATAGGACTTAGATATAGTTATGTAGAGACAGTTGATAGCGATGGTGTAATAACCATAAAATTATGTATGAAGTCAGAGTGAAAATTTGCGATCCTTTAGCGAAAGGACTTGCAAAGGGATTTGGTGTGGAGAAAGCACATCAAAGGGATGGGACTTAAGCCCACATGAACTAATCACTCCTAGTGGAAGCTACGACTCAATGCTTGAAACATCAAGTTCTTGAGTTCAATGAGCAAAGTACACCGTATGTTGTGGTTCACGAGCACTTAAGATTCTTAATCAATAGCCAAGAATCCTAAATGAATTCATCGAGTTGAAGTGCTTAAGTACTTGTAATGTGAAAGGAATGAGGATGAGTTATTTAACTCTTAATAGACTTACAACGGTGTAGTTAGATCTTGTGAATTCTGAGGGTACTTTATAAGTCTACCTATATGAGTGTGGAGGTGAGTCTTGCCCTACATGACATCGAGGGCTTTGATTAGAGCACTCATGAAATAGGATAAAGACCAGAGGCGATCACGGGTCGGTTTGAATACTCTAGGTATTTTGTCTTGTGTGTGAGATAATAATAAGTTAATCATATAAGATCGCTAGTTCAAAGATCGTCTACTATGTACCATCTTGGTTAACTTTGATGGAGTTTGCTAAAGTGAAAGGTTCGAATCAATATGATACCTTCATCTATATGCATAAAGTGTCAAGTAAACCAAGAATCATCATCTTGTATTTTGAAAATGGTAGGATTGGTGAATATTTTCTAAAATAGGTTTTATTTTGGGTTTTCGAGGCTGTTTGTACTTAAGAAGCTAGCACTTGTCCCACATCGAAAAACAAAGATTTTAATTATTTTATAAGTCATTAGTTTTGACTTATGGGTTAGGCCCAAAGGGGGTACCAAAGTTTTAGAGGGAGGGGAGGACACAAGCAAGCTTAGGTCATTAGATCCTAGTGGATGACCCTATTCTTTTGGAGTAAAATCAGATAAATTTGGGTTTGGTCGAAGTAGAGTGGATATTAATGCAGTCACGAATGGGTGTAATGGATCCCGACGGTTGTGTAGTTGATGGTATCTGACCCGGCCGACGGGTACATCGAAAGGAGGCCTGGTTGTCTATAAATGGGGTCCCGTCCAACATTTATTTGATCCCATTTTTAGAATTGACTTGTCTTTACGAAATCTCTCTCTCCTCTCTATTTTCTTATTTGTGAGATTTTTAGCTTTAGATTCTGCGTTCCAATTGCCGAGGTGAATATTATCTTAGATTTTATTTTGAATATTATCACAAGGGTATTTTTCTCTATTTTTCGTTGGTGCATACGGATAGAAGATCATCATGTCTGACCCTCATTTTATCTAAAGCGAATTTGTAGTTAACCGATTACACACTTTTGGTGAGGCCAAATATTTCTCACAGGAAAGTGACGTGAGTAGCGTGACTTGGCGTACATTTCTGTTTTGGATTTGGCCGTGACCAAATAACCCCGACGCCATTAGCCATAAATCATGAATCCTTTGTGAGATACATGTGATTAACGTACGTCGAGGTACAAGCTTAAGAGTGTAAACCTGGCCCATGTCATGGCCTTACAAACTCCACTTGATTTTACTTCTAATGTTATTTCTCCTTCCTCGAGTTATTTACTCAGTCGAGAAAATCCAGGATCAATGTTCAAAACAAAGATCCAAGATTTCCCTAATCTCCATTTACGGTACCTTAGGAAAGCTACGAGGAGAAAATCACTCCAATATCTCGAGTTTATGAGACCCATCCTCATCGCACGGAGCCTTTCTTACCCAAATTAACCCTTATTTGCAATCCCTCGAATAGTTTAACATTACATTTAAAAGTGAGAATCAAGGAAAGAGTGGAAGAGGAGATACTGGCTCTTGATAAAAACCAAACTTAGGAAATGGATAGATGCAGGAAAGAGGTGAAACCTAACTGGATATAGCTGGCGTCATTTTCAAATATAGATCTGATGGAACATTAGTAACCCGGGGGTATAAGAACTTATGGGGTGGGCTTAAGAAAAGCGTTCGGTAGCAAAGATGAATAACATTCATATATTACTATCCTTGGCAACTAACTTTGGTTAGTCTTTGCAACAACTTGATGTTAAGAATGTATTCTTGCATGGTGGTGTAGAAGAAGAGTACATGGAAACATTGTTGAGTTTTAATGAAGACTAGTTAATGCATTCTGTTGCATCCGTGATCATTTATAAGAAAATGGTCATATAGAATTGAAAAAAGCGAATGATGAGACCTCGAGAAGGGCAAAGGTAAAAGGAAAACAAAATGAGAAATGAGAAAGGCCCATGAGAGGCCAATTAAGAAGGGAGAGAAATCCCGAGGGTGAAAGACCCAAAAGTTTCCCCCGAGAAGACTCAGAATGGACAGTGTATTAGGGTATGGATGCATATCCTTCGGTGAAAGCCCGAAAACAATAGAACATTTCTTGATTATGCATCATTTTCATTGCATCTCATCATAATTCATTTGTGTGAATATTATTTGATGACTTGTTAACTTCTAGTATAAATTGTGTGAATTATCTGTTTCAGTGATGCGGAAATGTAAGAGTGATGGTCACTAGTGATATTGTTTGATGATGCATTGATGTATGTGTGTGTTAGTAAGTTTTATATTTATTTTTATTTAATTAGATTAACTTTGAGCCAGATTTATTCAACTAGTTTTATGTGATAAGAAATTATGCAGATTATATGCGGTATATTAAAAATAAAATTATTGGATTATATGTGGTATATTATAAGTTTTTATGTTTGTGTTATTCATTAAACATTGAACTTTAGCTATACCACTTAACCCCCATTAGTGTGAATCACACTGCCTTTATTCTCTAAACTTTTAAATGCATAACTAGTTTTGAAAGCCGCAAGAAGATCGAGTTGTACGAGATGCCCACGAAAGCCCGCAAAAGTTAATATAAGGATTGTCCCTTTTAATTTATTTATTTTAATTTTTGACTTGTATTAAGTAGAGTTCTATGAATTCTTGGAAATCTAAACTAAATGTCGTTATTTTTAAAATATGGTTTGAAATTCTTGAAATAAAATTTTTATAGATATTCATTGTATAAACTTGGTTGGTATATTAATTAGTATAGTGGTGATTTTGTAAATGGGTGAAGTAAAGAAAAAAAAGAAAAATAGAGTACTCAGTTCAATTGTTAGGTTGGACTGGGAAAAACTCTTATGGTCAAACCGTTGACTTGGGATCGCAAGTCGGATTTTTGGTGCTCATGTCAGGCGTGACGGATATGGCTTGCATTCTTCCTTCCTTTTGTTCTTCTCACAATATTCTCACTATCTTTAACCATAGGAGATTTTGGGCGCACGCCTAATAAAATCTGAGGCTCACACTTTGTTCATCAAAGGGACTTCATTGACACAGCTAAGAGAGATTCTAAGCTTTGAAACCATTTATTAGAGGAAACATAATAACCATCAATCTCTTCATGTTGTATGATATTTTCTGTAATTTGTGCATAAGGTCCACATGATTTTTATTTTGGACTCCCGAATATTATTGTCCACATGTACTAATTCATGAAATCCACTTCCTCACGTGAGACTTTGGACGCCAGCAATGGGTTATATTATGCTTCTTTTTTCTAGCGACTCCTTGGAGGGAGGAGGGACATTGTGATCTGCAGCGTTGGAGGCTATTCCATGGCATCTTGGGCTCAGTTCAAAACTAGAAGATATGGGTAGGCCCCGTATTATTTTATATTTTGTTAGGAAGGTTTGTTCACAAGAAATGTTGTGAAACACTCTCTTTTTAATTTCTTACGTGTGTGGTCCCTAGCCTCGAGTTGGAAAAATGGCATACGGCCGACCTCTTGTATTCAATAGTTAAATAAAGATCCTTTGGAAGTAAGAGATCCCTTTTAGCCTCTTGATTTTATTCGACATCTGTATGACTACAATAAACCAAAACAATAAAAATTAAAGAAACAAAGAAGCAGTCTGCGGAGGTTGGTGTTTATCGAGACATGATGATGAAAGAAGGGAAAGAAAGGAAAGAAAGGATATATAAAATTCCACCTATGATGCATGATTTTTTCTTTGCTAAACAACCATGATATATAATTATATTCAATCAAGAAAGAGTAGTTGTTGTGGTATGTGGTTCATATTGAGGCTAGAAGGGTTAAGCAAATGCACGAAGCGAGTGTAAAGCGCCAGTGAAAAGCGAAGCATTTGCCCTTTATCACGTAACCTCTTTTGTTGAGGCGAAATATCAGGTTGATGTACGGGGTGAAGCCCACGTAGTACGATCACAGTATATTTAGGGTATAAAGGATATTTATATAATTTGATTATATCTAAGGCTATTATGAATACTCTATAACCACATTTTGGTGATCGTGAAAGTTTAAGCCATCGTTCTGTGGATGTAGACACATTCTTAGAATCATGTAAAATTTGTGTCTTTTCTACGTTTTGTATTTTAATTCCATTTTTATAAAGTCATTGTTGCACGAATCACAGCAATAGTGCATGTGGCACGCATGTCAAAAACCATTAAATTAGATTAAACCTATATGCATCAGCGTTAACATTTACATTTCACCATGATAATGGCTTTTGTGATAAGCTCTTGCACCACTCGATTCAAGTCAAAATTTCACATGTAAACATTGGAATTTCTTCATAATTGCCACCAGGATGCATTTAAAATTGACTTAAAATCCCAAATGGGATTTGTTTTTTATTCTCATCGGGAAGTTTTGATGCTTGAGAATATGAATTCAAGAATAAAAGATAGAAATCAACATAAACATGCATGAGGATCTTAACGTGGTTTGGCCAGTGCGCCTACATCCACGAATGAGATATAAAATCTTTCAATTATTCTTGAGAAACCACGAGGGTATAAGATTTTGAGTATAAAAGTATTGTGATGACTTGGAAAAATCACAAAATAACAAAACTCGAATGCCCACAATACGAAAAAATATTTTTGGTGAATTAGAACCTAGATGCGACAAAAAAGCAAGAATGAGAAATATTTTGGTCTAGATTTTCTAAAGTATGTGCTTGAAAGGAGAACCTCGGACTTTCAAAGGAGGCGTTAGAAATCTCTGAAGTCTCATGTGGAAAGAGGCTATTAAAGGTAGAGAATTGATTCCATACTACATAACCTTGAGCTTGGGAACTAGTGGATCTTCCACCCGGGTTGTGAACATCTAAGTTCCAGAGTGGGTGTTCAGAAGGAAAAGGAAAGTAGATGGATCAATTGACAAGTACAAAGCATGACTTGTGATCAAAGGCTACAAACAAGCCCAGAAGGCCTTGACTATTTTGGCCACATATTCTTCGATAGCGAGGAATAATTCCATAAGGATGGTGCTTGCGATTTATGTAGAAACTTGAAGTATATCAAATGGATGTAGAAGACAGCCTTTCTTAATGGAGATTTAGATAAAGAAATCTACATTGAGCAAACTGAAGGGTTTTCTACTCGAGGATAAGAAAAGAAAGTCTGTAAGTTAGTCAAATCCTTGTATGAGGTACAAAGCAATGGCAAAGCAGTGGCATGAGAAATTTGACAATATTGTGATGTCACAGTTCAAAGTCATTGAATGTGACAAGTGTGTATATATCAAGGATCTGGTTTGCATGGATATGTCATTACTTATATGCAATACGCCAGATGACATGCTTATTATCCATGATGATGATAAGATGATCATATTTACAAAGAATATGTTGAATTCAAGGTTTGACATGAAAAACATGGGACCTATTGATGTTATATTGGGAATAAAACTCATAAGAATATTAGATGGACTCATTCTAAGTCATTCATAATATTCTTGGAAAGTTTGATAAAGACAATTTTGGAATTGTTAAAACACCAGTTGATGTAACACTACATACATCCAGGAATAAATAGGAGTGTTTCTCAGTGAATACTCTAGGTAATCGGCAGATCGATGGACCTATTAGGTTGTACAACACCAAACATAGCTATTCAATTAGTAAATTGAGTAGTAGCTGCAAAGTAATCCTATTTAAGCATTGGCAAGGAATAATGAGTACTTAAGTACTTATGTTTTTGTCGTGATTATGGGCTACACTATACAAGATATCTGTGTGTAGCAGAGATTCTGATGATACAAAATGGATGTAAATGTTAAAGACTCAAAAATCCCATAGTGGTGATGTGTTTACTAGGGAGCAAGCGGAGTCTCATGAAATCCTCAAAATAAACGGTTATTCCAAATCGAGATGGAATCTGAGTTTATAGCGCCCGATAAATGTAGGGAATAGGCTGGGTAGCTGCATGCCTCTAGAGGATATTCCAAGGTGGTCAAAACATGTGCCTCCAATATGCATACATTTTGATAGGCGGTTTGCTATTAGTGAAACATAAAGCGATATATCTGATGGTAAGTAGACATATTAGTCATAGACACAGCACCATTAGGCAGCTACTCTCAATTGGGTTGTCTCTCTAGATTTTGTAAAATGCAGAGAGAACATTATTGGATTCACTAACCAAAGGTTAAACTAAAGTTAGTTGAAAAGTCATCGAGGGAATAGGACTAAAGCCTACTAAATTGTAAAGACGTTAATTTGATCAAGTAGCGATCTTCCTTTGTCCATTTCTATGATGAAACAATGATCTTATACAAAGTGAGGTTAAAGTATGCTTTAATGATCTCTATTCATTTGAAAGAGTAACACTTGAGCTACTCCTAATTTAGGATCACCTATGTAAGAGTGAAGTGGGGCCGCGAAGGGGTGAATAGAGGGCATTCTATTAAAATCTTGTAGAACTAGGCTCATGTTACAATGGCCCAGCGGACATAAAAGTGAAGCGGGAATTGAATGTTAGGAGAGTTCCCATGTTAGGTATCATCATTTACACAAATGACCAAAAGGGTTGAAGGACATCATGTCTACTTTGTTTGATTAGTAGGTAAACATACTTCTACAAAGGAGGCTCAAAGGGTACCATCTGCCTCTCACATACGGGTTTCAGGCGATGTACTCACATCACTTATGAGGAAACATTTGTCTGCCTTTGGGTGTCAATTTCATTCATGTAGAGGAATTTTTGGATCCTTATCCATTTTTATCTTGAATAAGAAATTGATTTTTTTTACCTTTGTAATTATTTAAATTCCCACACTCGGTGAACTTAAAACGGTTAGAGCTTCATCTTTCTTTTTGTTTAAGTTCTCTTCCTATGCACGATTTATAAGTGTAATAGGGATCTCCTTTGGAAAAACAATGCGTAACCCCGTTGACCCAGTCGTATTCTTCCCTTGTCCTCTCATTAGTAATACAACTCGGTGATAGAGCAAACCTATTCCAGTTCGTCAGAGTGGTGCGAGGGTACTTTAGGACCATTCATATTGATTTCATCTGGGGAGACATACATCGATGCCAGGTATTCTCGATCACCATAAGATATGGCGAATATGTTTTAAAATCGTGACTCCTCACGAGACTCGACAATTTTATCTCTAACTAAGACTCGAGTTTTTTTTTTTCTTGCAAGATTTTCTTTGTAATTTACTTCTCTCCTCTTCATTTGTTTTTATTCCATGTATTTGCGATCGCATGTAACAATCCTACGCATTAAGATAGCCACGGTCAGGGAACTACTTCATGGTTCACCCTGGGGACTTCATAATAAATCTATCCAAATCTTCTGTCAAACTCAATCTTTAGTAGCTATCTACTTGTAGAACACTTTGAGATATGGACAATCTTAAACCCAAAACATAATTTGTAAAGTGCTTTCTACGTGTGAAGATTGAGGAGGCTTGATAAAGGGAACATCATTATGTCCCCTTTTTTTATGTTAAGTTCATGTCTCAAAATTATGTTCCATCTTAAAGTAAATGTTCACATTGCTGGTATAGAAAGCGCTAGGATCACTTTTTCAGGTTTAGGGGATATAAAGGCTTCGTATTAGGTTGTCAATGCTTTTAATGTGTTTATTTGAAATACGAATTATATTAGGTGCACAAGTATTGAGGGTGTTATCACGGCATCCTTATGTTGCTTTCTCCGTAGCCATTCACTTTTTCTACCCCCCCAGTAAGGAGTGTAAAATTAGCGACTCATCCTATTACGTGAGCTACTTAAGCTCAGATTCATAAAATATTGAATTCGGCTCGAGTTAATAAGTCGATCTCGAATAGCTTAGTCGGAGTTCGAGTATCATAATACTTGACTCGACTATTCACAAGCAATCAGTTAATTACTTTATTAATCAAATCGAATTCGAGATTAATTTTGAGTCTAATTTGAATCAATTTTGAGTCGAGTTAAGTAGCTCAATTATTTTAAGTCAAAATTTACAAATATAGAAAAAAGAAAAACTAGATCGAAATCCCGAGTTGAGTTTGAAATTCAAGTTTTTAATCAAATAGAGCTCGATCTTGAGTCTCTATCAAATAGACCAACTTTCGATCACACCCTGCGTATGACTTTCTTTGTTGCTAAATAAAGCGTATTATATTTGTTGGGGACAACCCACTTGGGATAAATGAAATATAACCTTAATCATATGTAGTATAGTTTTCTCTTTGAACTTTGGTCGCTTTGCCAATGAGTTACTCCACTGCGCGCCTCAAAGATTTGTTGCTCTGTTTTCCTTCTTTCAGACGGCTCTTTGGATGTATTTAGTTTTTTTTTTTTTAAATTTACTAAAGTAGTTGAAAATTAAAATAATGTTCAAACTAATATAAAAACAGTATCATGATCAGTGAGACATGAAATTTTTTAAGTTAATATAAGTGATCGATGACTAAACATTACAAATGTTTTGAAAAATTTTTAAGTGAAAATGCAAATCAATAACTATGGCAGGTATTAATCAAGCACTAGTTTGGATATCATTTTAATTTTCAAACTATTTTTAGTAAATTTAAAAAAAACCTAAATATGTCCCAGCTCATTTTATGTTTCCTTGGGAACATTTGTTCTAGAAATATCTCGCAGCAGTATATCTTTATCTTCTTTGCATGATTGAGGTGGTAGTTTCAAATTGATCGGATTAGTAGGCCCTTGGGGATTGAAATGTATTAAATATTGAACTATTGGATTAAAGCTCATATTCATAAATTTTGCAAAATTTAAATTTACTTGATCTTGTTCATGAATCCTGGCTCCACCATTGACCATAAGAATTCCAAGTTAAACCTATGGCGTTGCCATGTTGGATATCTTCTAAATACCACCAAGTCAAAATTTCATATGTAAGCATTGATGTTTTCATTTTGCCACCAAGGATGCAGTTGAAATTGACTTTGGCGTTTGTTTTTTGAGTTTTTATTGGAAGCTAAACAGTTTTCAATATTTAGATTATTGGTTTTTTAATTTTTACATGACTTCTTGTTGAAATTTCTAAACAAAAATTCTAAATAAGAAAAGTTAAAGTATATTTAGGTACCTATTTGAGAAAAGTTATCTTCCAAAACAGACCATCATTATCCAATAAGGAGGAGAGCTAGTAACACTCAATACATAATGTTAAAAAAGCGATCAACAATATATTTACCATTAAACTATGAAAAATTCTATTCACCATTAAGTAAAAAAGCAGAACGTCCCGTTAATGTTTACACGTATTCATCTACTCCTCAAACTTACTATAAAGTGCTTCATTTGTGTGTCAAAAAAGTAAATGCAGCATGCAAACAGCACACCATGCAAAGCAATGAGCCTGTTTGTTATAACTGTTTTTTCTGATAAACAAAGGAGGGCAAAAAAATTTGAACAAAACTTACTGGCTTTGTTTTGGAAAAACACGATAGAGCAGAAAACATTAAATTTAAGAATAATAAGTAAGTCGAGATAACATCAAAATAATATTCTCTATATTTTCCAAAAACTATTTTCAAAAATATTAGGAAATAGCCCAATATATATTATACAAACACTATTTATTTTTAACAATTAATGCATAGTTTGGGGGATAAGGGAGTGAGTATTAAGATTTGATTATGAATTCTTTAAATTATTAGATGCCTCTAATATATGTGTAACTAAATTCCAATCAGCATTATCTAAATTGCAGTAGGACAGATCATGTCTCTTTGCAGAGTTTCTAAACTAAGACGTATCTGCAGTCATCATAACAAAGCCTACCAAAAACTGCCAAGAGTTTGTGAGAACCAACTAGAATCAGATGGAAGTTGACCTAGTGCACACCCCTGAAACTCGGCAATACTTAATCATTGGGCAATAGCCCCATATTCATTAGTTTTTACCGTTAATATATATATATATATATATATATATATATCACATAATGAAGTTTGCATACTAAAGAATACTGTTTAGAGTTTTTTTTTTTTAGTAACTTGCTTAATGTCATTATGACATTATTTTTTCAATCATGGTTCCAATTTTCCTAAGTCTCGCTCCAATTAATTGTATCATTATGCGAAGAAGTTGCAAGAGGTTTATGTATCCTTTGATATGCACTTTGCTTCGATCTTTTTCCTGTTGCAATTTCACTGCATGCCCACAAATCTAAACTCATATGTGATCCAAAATGAATTGTAATTTCCTTTAGTAGGTACCTACAGCCGCTACATACCAAAGATATAACATATAGAACATAAACAGGAGATCAGATTAAGCCTTTAATATCATCTGTCTATAATAAACAGTGTTACAATGCTCATCACACAACAAAAAATTAGACAAACTTCTAGCTACAATGAGTACTCATATGAAATCACCATTCACAAATAGAAACATGCACAGATTAGTGACTGATACATATATAGACCTCCGTATACTAAGAGAATAAGACGATCAGCACTCACCGGGCTAACTGCTCTTATTTTACGTACTATCACTCAAAATCTCAAAATAACCAACCAGTCACTCAATTGGTATGGGTGGGAGATGGTGGTTTCTGGGGTGGCTTCTGGGTAGGAGGCGGTAGCTTCTGACCAGAATGGACTGCCCCTCTCCTTTGGTGGTTTGCCTGATGGAGCTTGGTGGCTTGCTCTGGGACTGGGAGTGAAAGCTCCTTCTTCCCTGGAGAAGGTTCGAGTTTGTTAGATGACTTGTGTTCTGGTGGTGGCTTCTCTCCTGGAGGTGGTTTCCCAAATGGGCTTGGTGGCTTGTGCTCCGGCAGGGGCTTCTCTTCCTTGGGTGGTTTCCCAGATTGGCTTGGTGGCTTGTGTTCGGAATCGGGAAGCGGCTTCTCTTCTTGGAGAAGCTTACGAGTTTATTAGATGGTTTGTGATCTGGTGGTGGCTTCTCTCCTTTGGGTGGCTTGTGTCCGGGGAGCGGCTCCTCTCCCTTAGGGAGGATTGGTGTCAGTTGATGGGCGGTTTTCTCACCACGGCGGAGGTGGTTTCTGAGTGGCGGACGCTTGGGGTAGTCGGCGGGGAGGAGGTGGTGAGAATCACCAGTCCAATAACCTTTTGCAAAGTGGAGACATCTTTGAGTTCAGGCTGAAATTTTGTAGAAGGATACAAATTAGGTGGCCTTTTATAGATGACTGGACCAGACATTCATCTGACACGTGTTAAGCATTGATGTCTACACGCCGTTCTATGGGTCAGTCTGATGGGTCCTACAGAAGTTGCAAACTTGGACTATTGAGGTGTGTGTTGGCCTTTTTGCATTTCCCCTAAGAATGCTCACATGGGATAGGCATTACATGATCTATTTGCTCTTTTTACCTTAAGAGTTACACCTCCCTGCACCAGCCTCAACCTTTATAAATGTTCTGTTTTCATTGTGTCTACTCGAGATGAGTATATATTAAAGGAAACTTCAGTCAATTAATTTGAGAATAATTGCAAAAAGAAAAAAAAAAAAAAAGGCATAAGGAATGATTCGGTCGATTTACTTAAAAAATAATTGTGTTTCGAGATATGATGAGTACCTAAATATTATTTTAATAAACATTTTTATCGTTATAGTACTTAAGACATTTAAGATAGTATTTAGATCTTATTATACATGAAACACAATTGTCTATGTAAATTATAATGGAGCCATATATTTTGCATTCTTTATAGAAACCTTCTCGATCCATTTGTTTCAAGACTGTTTCTTATTACAACATGGACATATCATTGGAATGAAGTGTGCTGGATCACCTGAGCTCAACTTTGGGGCTTTCAAGGTATTGTTGAAAATATATACATGGAGAATTCTTGTTTGGTAGAGTGCAGCTTCATGAGCCACTAAGACTTTTCTTAATTTCAAACTAATAAATGCTTCAAAATTGAAAATTCTAGTGACATTTCCAAATATTGGATTACTTAATTTCAAACTAATGAATGCTTCAAAATTCCAAGTGACATTTTCAAATATTGGAGTTCATTCATTGATAATGATCATATATATATATATATATTATCTAAAATAGCAGACTCACGATAGTAGGGCAAGATTAAAAAGAGCTTACAAATTTTCAAACTTAGACTTCAAGCACAAAGAAGTTATTTCAGTGGGATAAAGTATAGCATTTGATTTCAAATTCCATAATCCTAATTAGAAATTTAAAAGTAAAAATAAAAATTCAATGAGGCACAAGCTAGATCACTGATTATCTCACATTGGCATTAAAGAGATTATAGAATGTCGGTTATAGTTTTTGAAAAGTGTTTTTATTGAGAACAATCGAAACCCGGGAAAACAAGTTCAGTTCTTTTTTTCTTTTTTGTCTAAAAAGTGAAAGAATACAGAAAATACACACCAAAATGATGTTTTTATGTTTTCAAAACCGTTATCGAAAATTATTTTCAAATAGGAACCAAACGTGCCCTATATTTTGCTTCTTTTTCTAGCTCCTTTTTGAAGGGAGGATGGGACTGTGTGTCATATTGGGGCTCAGTTCAATACTAAAAGATATGGGCAGGCCCCATATCGTTTCACATTTCATTTGGAAGGTTTGTTCTGGAAATATTTCATAGAAACATCTCTTTTTCTTCTTTCGTGGTCCCTAGCCTCCATTGTTCCGTTAACAAGCCACCGAGCTGAAAAGTTGAAAAAAAAGGCAACACGGCCTGACTTCTTGTATTTATTAGTTAATTAAAAAGGTCACTGCGTCATAGAAATCCCCTTTTGTCCTCTTCATATTTTATTCCTATGACCTAATAAACCGAAAGAAAAAAAAACAGTCTTGTGGTTGGTGTTGAACATCAGCATCTCACAAGTTAAGATTGGAATTTCTTTCTGCCATGAAGTATGCAGTTAAAATTGACCTAAAATCCCAAGTGACATTTGTTTTTAACATATATAATGTTTGAAATACTGTTGATTCATTGTGGAAATTAATACTTTGTAAGGAAAGTTGTTGACAATTTGATATGTTATAAGAAGAAAAAACATGAACAAGCATTGTGCTTACCAAAGTCTATATGTAGGTGAAATAAGATAAAGGATGCGTTTGATTGAACTTATTTATAACTTATTTGAGCTTATATTATAAAAATTAAAGGTGTTTGGAAGAATTACCCAAAAATAACTTATGACTCTCTTGAAGCCAATTTTAACTTATTTCAATAAAGTTCATGGAGAAACTAATAAAAAAAGCCTAAAAGCAAAAAAGGCCCTAAGCATTGATCATCTTAAAGACAAAATTGTCCTTATGATAAATTATGTAAAAAAAAAAAAAAATTCTAAAAAATAAAATAGAAATTCCAGAAAAAAAAAAAAAAAAATATATATATATATATATATATATATATATATATATGTGTGTGTGTGTGTGTGTGTGTGTGTGTGTGTGTGTGTGTGTGTGTGTGTGTGTAAAAATAGGTAAATTTTTTGAAAAAAAATTATGTTAAAATAGGAAAAAAAAATATGAGAATTAATGAAAAAAATAGAAAACAATTTCCGAAAATTTATGTAAAAAATAGGTAAATTTTTTTTGAAAAATTATATAAAAATAAGAAAAATAATCTGCAAAATAATGAAAAAAAAAATGTAAAACAAATTCCGAAAAATTATGTAAAAAATCTGAAATTTTTTTTGTAAACAATAGGAAAAAAATTTATTACATATAATTAAAAAATAGAAAAAAAATCTATGGATGATGGGAAGAATGGTATTGATGATAATTTTCTTGATTTAGAATTTGATGTAGATTCATGAGTGTTTATTTTGTTTTGAAACTTATAATTTTGTGATGATGAGAAGCATTAATGATGTTTATTATTTGTTTTGAAATGTTTGTAATGATGGGAAGCACTATTGATGTTTGATTTTTTATGTTTGATGTTCTTTACTTTATTGTATTTTATTATTGAGATAAAAACTTTAGACAATGTTTAGTGATATATATATATATATATATATATATAGGAGTAGGTAGGGTGTCTGCGTCGGCTTTTAAAAGCCGCGTGCAGCGAGTATTAAAATAAGCCTTAAGGCTCAAATAGGCTTTTGATCTCGATACACGCCAAATAACTATGAGTTCATGAGTACGTCGTATTTACGATTTATAAAATGGAGTTCCAAAGATTTTAATGAAAAAAACCTATAATATTTTAGTTTTATAATCTTTTGATGCATATGAAACAAAAAATGAAAAGGACATAATCATTCATTAGCTTGTTTTTATACTAGAGTTACATTTTGAATAATAAATGTTTTCAGTATATAGTGAATCTTTACTTTATTTTAATTTTTAATTTTTATCATGGTTTCATGATATATATAATATTAATTTTTAGTTTTTTAATTTTTTTATAAATTATGACAAGTGCTTATTTATTAAAGCACTTCAAATTTATAAGTGTTTATGATGGTCTTTTCAGTAATTTTAGCTGTTATAAGTGCATGTAGTAATACATCTAAACACTTTAAAATATTGCATAAACGCTTTTTAAAATATGCATCCAAACACAAATAGTTTATTGAATAAAGTATTTATGACATAAACTCTCATCTAATAAGCACTTATAAAATAATTGTTTAATTAAAAACATTGACCCAAATAGGGCGAAAGAACAGAAACATCCGTAAGTGAGGCATACTATTCAATGCATCATCGAGGATAAAATCTTGATTCTATTTAACAATACTTGTTAACGAGATCTGGTGAGATAATAACCACTAACATGAAAAGCGCTAACCAGTATGTGTGAGCGACTAAAAGAGAGGAGTGGCCTCTTTTTGTGCATTGGAGACTACATGTGGACAGATAAAGAACTGTGTTTTCGTTTTGAAAAATAGGGAGAATAAGAAAAATACGAAGAACATGTTTTTTTTGTTTTTTCTTTTGAAAAATACATATAACACAAAAAACACTAAATTCAGATAACAATAACAAATTTTAGAGCTGCAAATAGCGTGTTATATACAATTAATGGAGTTCATTTAGCACAAAAGATTAAATCCACCAAATCTTTTACAGTTCAGCCAACACTTGAACTAGTAGCTTCACTACTAGGCGCCAATGAAAACTAAACCAACCTATCTCACAATTTCTTCCATCCACCATGAATTACTGAACCAAAAGAACAAGAGACTATCAATGAAGAAAGCCTTCCCTATTGGCTAGATAATTTATATTCCAAAGTATTAGAGTGCCCGGTACCAGGCTGAGCTTCTGACATAAGCAGAGAGTATATATATACATGCATAAAGCTCCAATCTTCAAGGGATTTAACCATTAACTTGAAACATAATTAAAGAAGCATCCAAAAGAAAATCCTTGAGTCACGAAGCAATATATTACAACCAAACAAAATTATTGAAGAGCTCCATATCCATATCCTGAAAGGAGATCATTTAATGTTCAGAACTTCTCTAATTCGTCTTTCTCAATGCCCAGCCAAAAGGCACAAAGTTTCATCCAAATCGGGGCCTTGCACAATGTATGTTCTTAAATCATAGGATTTCACCTTGAAAGTTACTACACTCCTATATGAGATAATTTGTTTTCAGAGTTATTACCCGAATCGACCTCGAGGATATGCCAGAATCAAAATATCATTCCAAGACACATCTTCCGGTGAAAAACCGACATTGTTATATATGACATTCAACCACGACTTGAACTCAACAACCGGGGACAAGATATGGACTACCAATCGGGCCAAGAGGAATGGTGTATAAAAGGTAAAAGTTTGTTTGGGCTCTTTGTTTGCATAATACATGCAGCCTATGCAAAAATGATTCCAAAACCAAGCTGCATGAGTGATGAGTGTAAAACTCATCTATGTTTTGAGTTCATTTCACATGCTATTTTGAGCATTTTATATCCATATTCATGTAAAACTCATAACATTTCCTCCAAACTTGGTTTTGTAGGATTATTGATGAAAAGCAAGTGATTTGGCGAAATAGGCAATATATATACAAAGAAGAGTCAATCAGGTGTCTCTAGCGCATCACGGGAAGATGAATTTTTATTCGGATGGAACTTCAAATGGTTCAAATATCCCCATGGTTATATTTCTTCCCATTCAAATAGCTTTCAACGACACCTCACACTCCCAAAACCGAGTTCAAGCGAAGAAGTTATATCATCTGACAAGTTGGAGAAAACAAGTCCCTTAGCGAGATTTGTCGAGATAAAACCGGTGGCTTAGCTTTATCGCGGCAAAGCCAGTGACAAAGTTTTGTCGCGGCAAGCCAGTGACAAAGCTTTGTTCAGACAAAACTCCAAATTTTGTCGTGACAAAGCTTGCTTATGATAAAACCCAGATGTTTTCGCAACAGAGTTAGCAACAAAATCTGTCGCAACAAAACTAGATTTTGTCGCGACAAAGCCAATGACAAAGCTTTCTTGCGACAAAACCCAGATTTTGTCGCGACAGAGTTAGCAACAAACTCTGTCACGACAAAACCAGATTTTGTTGTGACAGAGCTTAAGACAAAACGCTAGGCCTTTTTTTAAGCTGCGAAAGCTATTGTTTTGGTGTTTTTTCAAGCCCATTTCACCTAGGACATATTTTCGGATTTTTGGGTTTCGGGGCAACGGGGAGGTGGGAGAACACCTCTCATGGGGTTTCTCTCTCTAAACTGCCCATTTTTTCAGTTTTTTTTGCAGATTTTGATTTTTAGTAGCTCTTAGAGTAGTTTTGACATATTTTTTATTTGCATTGAAGAGATTTCGATTGCTATACATCAAAGATTCAAATTTCATTTATAGTTCAAACAAATATTGAAACTAAAATGCGGATTTTCTCTCACTCATAATCTCTTGATTTCTTTCTTCATTTTCTTTGTTTGATTAGTGATGATTGGAATCCAGTAATGGAGCATTAAACACCCTCTAGGGGTGGGGATTAATTGATCAACATTCAGATTTGTAGATTCTCAGTTATTTTGTGGGTTTGAAAACTGAATTTATATAATTGGTATTGTTCATATAATTAGATGTTCGGAATATTAGTAGCTTTTACCCAAAAAAGAGTTGTATCTTTTCTCTGATTTTTCGAGGGCCCTCTCGGGGTGACATAGAGATGGAGATTCACGAGTGGAAGCGATAACTTGGGGTATGTTAGACTAATATTGTAGAACTAATGAACTCTAAAGATTACTTTGATAGATACTAATTTGCTGTAGGTGTAGGGGATTAACTAGATGATGTACTCGGTTTAATGTTTAGAGGTCACCTCAAGTGATAGAATGACATGATCTGTGTTAGCATAGATCTAATCAGGGAAGTGAGAACTTTATTAGATTTAATGTAAATTTTATTACCACATTAGAGAAGGCTTTGCATTATCTGTCATAGGCGAAATTCTTCAATCCCCAGATTTGGTTGTGAAATGCGAAAAGGAAAAATATCCATATCTTGAGACTCATGTCTGAAAGGAACATGAATCTACAAATTAGCGTGAAATGTATGGTGTATCTGGAGAAATCCAAGCTATACTACATTGCTCTTTGACAAATCAGCATTCAGCTGCAAATGTTTAACTCAAATAAACACAAAATTGTTTTGTAAAGATTACTTTGATAGATCACTAATTTACTCGCGGGTGCGAGGATTAACTAGTGTTGTAATAAGTTTATTATTTCAGAGAGTCTCACCTCAAATTCCAGTAGAATGACGCGCGATCTGTGTTGCCAGTTAATCGGAGGAAGACATTGAATTTAATGTAGCAAAAATTTCCATTACATTAGAGAAGGCTTGCATTATCCCACGTCTGTAGAATAAAAATTCTTTGATCTAAGATTTGTAGTTTATTGAAGTAGAGAAAAATATCCAAAATAATCTCTTGCAGACTCAACTAATCTCGAAAAGACGTGAATCTCTAATTAGTGAAATGTGGTGTATGGAGAAATCCAAGCTACTCTTATTGCTCCTTTGACAAATCCGACATTCAACTCACCAAATGCTTGCTGCTTTCTGAGTAACTACAATTGTTTGTAAAGAATTCCACTTTTGATAGATGCTAATTTACTCTTAAGGTGTGGGGATTAACTTAGATGATGTATCAGGTTACACAATGTTAAGAATTCTCTTTCAATTATTGATGGAAATGACCCTTGAGTCTTTGTTACTTTTGAGATATCTAATCAAGGGAGGAGAGAACTTTGTCTAGTTTATTATATAAATTCCATTACATTAGAGAAGAGCATTATCACCTTCTATAGAAAAATTTACTGATCAAGATTTGGTTTATGAATGAAAGGAAAAAATATATATCTTAGAGATCATTTCTAGAAAGACATGAATCTATTATAGTGTTGAGAATACCCTCAGTAACCTTGAAGTCAGCCTTACACAGAGCTTTCATAACGCCAAATCAGCATTCAACCCACTAGATGTATAAACTCCAATAAACTTTAATTGTTTTTCATGACTCACGTTGCTCCCCAATCACTAAATTACTTTCTCTTAATACATTATAAATTAAGTAGTTGTTTTGTTTAGTGATTTTAGGATTCAGTTTCGATCGTTTGCCATTTCCAGTTAGTTAGTTTATTCACATCTATTTGTTAGCTAAATGGTGAGCCTTATATTGAGGTGTAGTCGATTCCAGCAATTCTGAGGGGCCTCAGTCCATAATTCAATTAAATAAAGGCTGCTTTTAAGATCATTTACCTTCTTGTATAGCGTCTTGGAAGGGGATGAGTGTT